>PVLD010019769.1:0-35524 GCA_004027595.1 Dinomys branickii
CCCTCCCCTCCTCCTTCCTTCCTTCCTTCCTTCCTTCTTCCCTGCCTCTCTTCCTTCCTCCCTCCCTGCCTCTCTCCCTTCCTCCCCGCCTCGCTTCCATCCTCCCTTTTGAGACAGGGTATTCAATGTAAGCCGTTATCTCCCCGAGAGCAAGATCTCCAACCTCATCTGCAGATGCGATTCCCATGCTCACCATCCTTCCAGGGGGGATTTTTCTGGCCAATCCAACTCCCGGGTGGAAAACCCTAAGCCACTTGATTGGGGTTTTCATCAGAAAGGGTGGGGAGCAGCTGCGACTGAACAGATGGGGCGCAGGAGCTAAGAAGCTTCCGCAGCCCTGCCCTCCCCTCCCGTGGCAGCTGATCTGCCCCGGCCCTGGATGTCTGAACCCTCCCTGACTCTTCCTTCACCTCTAGGTGCCGAAGTCCAGGCTGGGATCCAAATGGAATGCAATCGCCCTAACCACCAGGGATAATTAAATTTACAAGTTGAACTCTGCTTCGGCAAATACAGTTCAACATCCAATCTGATCTCCCATGCTTTCTGTGTGTCTGGATCACCTGCTCGTGTTCGCAGTGCAATGCAGAGAAGCTTTCTGAGGGGAGGAAATCATCTGTCCTAGATGTGCACAAGTTGCCAATCATTTCTCTTTTTTTGTCTTTTTGAGGCAGGGTCTCGCTATGCAGTTCAGGCTGGCCTTGAGCTCATTTTGTAGCTCAGATTGGTCTCAAACTTGCCACAATCCTCCTGCCTCAGCCTCCTCAGTGCTGGGATTACAGGCGTGCGCCACCATGCCCGGCTACCAACCATTCTGAAGTGAGGCTGCATGACATAGAGCATTCTACTTAAGGGTGCATTTAATAGTAAAATTACAGGACCTGAACCCCGAGGGCCCCCAGCAAGGGCTATTAATACTAAGTATCACATTGATGTCCATAAAAACGCCCCATAACTGAGCCCTCACAGGGTGGGAATGCTGGGGGTCAAAGAACAGACCCACAAGAGGACGACAGAACAGAAAACAGGGATTCACTCTCCTCACAAGATCAGCAGCCCTGAGTAGGGCAGTTGGTGGCTCTGGTCCAGCTGGTTGTGCAGTGATGCCATCAAAGAAGTTTACCCCCTCCCCCACCCCAGGGTTTTCAGAGCTTTGGCTCTTGTGTCCATGCCATTTGCTTCATGGTTACAAGATGATTGCAGAAGCTCCAGACTTCACTTCTGTGTTCAAGATAGAAAGAAGTGTACGACAGGGCAGGGGAACAATACTGACTCCTACCGCTGTTCCAGAGCAAAGGGCTACCTCAAAATAACTGTTGTCTTGGTTACTGTTCTCTCATTGCTGAGACAAAATACCCAACACTCAAAGTCAAGGAAGAAAAGGTTTATTTAGGTCACAGTTTGTGGAGGTTTCAGTCTATAATCAGCTAGCTCCAAAGCAGGGTGGCACATGGCAGACGGGCAACACTTCATGGTAGCAGAAGACAGCAAAAGCAACAAGAGAGTAGGGAAGGAGAGGGGACAGGCCTCTTTCTGGTCCTCATACTGTATGCAGGACACCCAGCCTAGGGTGCGTGTAGCCCTCACACCCCCAATCCCAGAACCAGACAATGAACCAAACAAACTCTAGATTCAGCTGCCTCTGGAAAGCGCCCCCAGGAGTGCAGCAGGCTCTGAGGGGGCATCCAGACATAAACTATAACACTTTCTTCAAAGCCAGAAACCTAAATTGCCAACACATTTAAAGTCAGTTTAAATATACACATTCACTTATCCACTCATTTCTCATTCAGTGGGTAGCTGACAATGTCCTTTGTTCCATATTAAAATGAACACTAATTGTAGGAGAATGGGGGATTTTATATATTCTTATATTTCTGCACTTGCAAAAATGTGCAAACACTTCGCAGAGGATGGGACACAGGGAGTTCTGGGCATTCCCATCTTGGTCACGTGACCACATAACTTAGAAGACCTGGGGGGGTTAACATTGTCCAGGAAGCTAGCAGATGCAAAAGGGTCCTCACACAAACTCCCCCCCTTGCAGAACTCTCTTTTCAGCCAGAACTCTGCTTTGAATGAAGTGGGGGGCGGATTTGGGCACCTTCTGTCTTTCCGTACAGGCTTTCCTGGTGTGGGCAAGTTGCCAACACCTCTAAACCAGGGCCTGCCTTGGGCTCCTCACCCTGCAGCACGGGGAGCAGCTGTGGGTGCTGGTCAGGCCCCGGTGGCCCCAAAACACAGCTTAATGTCAGTACCCAGGCTCGGCGGCTGTTCCGGGATCCAGGAGGTGGGGGGTACGGGGGACAAGATGGTCTGAGACTGAGGGCAGCCTGGCTCCACAGCCACCGTGACTGCAGCTGAGGAGCGGGGCGTCCAATTCAACACCCAAGATGCTGCCGGGTCTGAGAGGCTCAGAGCTGACACTGCTCTAACATCAAGGACATCGTGAGACCAGAGACTCTGGCCCTTGAGTGCTGGGCCTCGGCTCACAACCTCAGGGATAAAATTCAAAGTTGGTGCTGTTATTCCACATTTTCAAAAACTCTAATTTGTACAGAGTGGTAGAAAAGTTCAATAGCTCTTTTTTTTTTTTTATCTTGAACTTGGACTTGAATGTATTCACTTGGCCAGAAATTAAAGGAGAGCCATATCGAAGAAATCTAAAGAATGTTCCCTGGCTCCCAGGAGAAAGTTAAATGGAACTTGATTTCTACTTAACTGACAAAGACATAAACCTAAGACATTGTATTCCTCCTATCCGAGCATTAAAATGAATTCCTCTCTCATTCTGGCCAAAAAACCAAAAAATTCTTTTTTTAACTAAAATAATTAACACACAATCACTAATAAAGTAAAAGATTTCAAAATTTTTTTAAAATCTGGATTTCATCAAGAAGCTTGAAAAAAATAGGCCCAAGCATACACCATTTTCTTAATTCGACTCCAGTTTAAAAAGACTGGGTGTGGTGGTGCGTACCTGTGGTCCTAGCACCTGGGGGGTTGGGCAAGGAAGATGCCTATGCCCTCAAGGCTTAGGTCACCAGAAACGAGTCTCAATTGTATGCAAAAGCTGAAAAGCTCGTCTCAAAGCAGTGACCAGAGGGCCTGTCGCCAGCGCCTGGAGAGGGTCCGCGAGGCGAGGGTGGCAAGCGGAGGGTAACGGGCATGGAGATGCTGCTGGGCGGGAGGGAGTGTTACAATAGAACGGCTCTGGCTGACAAGTGAACACTTCGAAAGAGATAGTGGGGGAGATGCGAACGTTTCCCAACACGAAGAAGTGACAGAGGTGGCAGAAATGCCAGTTAGCCTGGCATGGTGGCGTAGGCCAGGAATTCCAGCACTCTAGGAGGCTGAGGCAGGAGGCTTGCAAGTTCGGGCTCAATGTGGGCTGCTTAGTGACTTAGATCGTGCCTCAGAATAAAATTACGAAGGACTGGAGCTGCAGCTCGGTGCAAAGGCCCTGCCTTCAACCGTCCCCCCAGGACCCCCAAAACAAAACAAACAGCAAAGGAAATGCCGCCTTCCCTGCCCTGATCATTACGCATTATATAGAGTGTTGAAATATTGCGTTGCACCAATGTCACCGTGTCCAAAAATTAAAATGTATTAGAAAAGAAAAAGAGACCGACAAATTAAAAGAAAAGTATTAATTTTTGTGCTTTAAGAAACTAGCTTACCATTTTTTCGTTCCGTTTGTACCGAGTCAGGCCGGAAGCACTGTCCTGCCGCAAACTTGGGGAGACACTTATTCTTGGAGGTAACCTGATTGGATTGACAGACAAGGAGAAAGTTCAGGGAGCCCGCTTCCGAGCATGTGTACAGGATTGGTTCCAGAGACAATTGACACGTGTGTCAGCCAACCAACAAGGAAGACCCGCCCTCACTGTGGAGGGCCCTGTCCAATAGGCTGAGAAGCAAACTCCTAGCACATGTGCACAAACGCAGTCCTCCTTGAGCGCAGCCATTGCTCGTGCATCATGGCCTCCCAACTTGTTGGCTTTTGAACTTGGGCTTTGGGAGCATCGAGACCTTCGGCCTCGGGCGGGGGCTGCCTCCTTGGTCCCTCTTGTTCTGCGGCTTCCAGCTTCTTGGACAGAGTGGCTCCTGGTTTCCCCATTGGGGCCACCCAGCTCTGCTGATGAGAGCGACACCAGCCCATCCCCTCCTGGAACGCGATGGCCATTCTGGTTCTGCACTGCAGGCTGATGTACTAGGGTACGTCATCCTGAATGCAAGTGGATCCCGTTCCACGCCCCCTAAGGTCTAGCAGAGCACAGCAGTGGGTTTGATCACAAAAGTGGATGTTTAAACTCGCTGTAACACACTGCCCTTAGACTGTGTGGCTTGAACAACAGCCAGGCCTTGGGCTCCCGTCCTTTCTGTCAGTAGCTTGTTCGCGCGGCCTCAGTTCTCCTGTGGCCGGGGCTGGCCCGGTCTGCGCTTGGCTCCTGCCTGAAGTCGGCTGGTCTAGGAGCCGCAGCCGGGCAGCTGCTGTGTTCCTTAGCTTCCCCACGGGGAGCTGGACAGGTTTGCAGACCAGACCAAAAGAGAGGGCAGGCTGACGCCAGCTCTTTGGGGAAGGGGCTGCTAAGCCGAGTTACAAAGCACTTGAACGCAGAGAGGAGTGAAAAGCGTCATTTCTGCACTCTCCTGAGGAGAGGTAGATGAATCCATGTAGATCTCTGCCTCTAGGAATGAAACTTCCTTTGTGCATTCCTGGGCCAGGCACTGTGCTAGACAGAAGGGATACTCCAAGGACAGCTAATTACACCACTCTGTGTGAAGTGTGAAACACGAGTCCAGCTCTAGATAAGTGGGAGAAATTGGCCTCAACACTGACTGTGTTGTTTATTTGGGGAAAAGGAGGCCACTTCCATGTTATCATGGGATTATCCTTTTAAAAACAGAATAAGCAAATTTGGAGATGTACATTCGTTTCTCCTAGCTCTAGAAAGTATGTCCCATAAAGATGGATTTTGTCTGTTTTTTTCACTGCTGTATTTCTCGTGCCCTAGATGGTGTCTGGCATATTTTAGGTGCTCAATACATATTCACATGTTGATTTAAGGTCCCTTTGTGATTCAATTAGGGGAACAGGAAATGGAAGAAAATTGAAAGAGTAATACTTTCATGGTGGAGACAAACTAATCCTAGCATTCTCACTGTGTGTACAGATCTGCCTGTTCGCTTCCATTACTTATGTGATGTTGTCTGGTATTAGCTAAGAGGAAGCATGGCAGAGCAGCCACTGCCCGCCTGAAGGAGTGGTCTCCACCCTCAGCTGGGGCAAGCCCTGTGGTGACACTGGGCTGAAGATGGGTCCAGCCTTGTGCATTTTGGGTGTTTGAGTAAATGAGTCTGCAGAAGGGACAATGTGTCAGTCTAGCCAAGGACAGGCAGGAGAGTGGATGCTCCATTTCATTTTTCAGGAACTAAAAGTCCAGTCTGATCAACAGTGGTGACTTTGAAAGAGGAAGCTGAATTCAGTTACTGGGGGCCATGGAGGACACAGGACCACTGAATCATCCTCTTGATATTCATGCATTTAAGTATATGTTCATTCTGCATATGTTTATTAAGTACTGGGTACGATAAGCTCCGTCTTCCTTGAGCTTCTAATTAGCATAAAAGAAGTGCAGAGCGTGGGAGAAGGGGGATACTGGCTGGCGTTCAAACCAGGTTGGGTGTGACAGGGTGGTCAACACCCCGCCCAGACTTCAAGGCTCCAGAAGAGTAACACTGAGCTGAGCCTGGAGAACAGCCGACATAGTCAGCCCAGTACAGCTGTGCTGCAGTTGGTAGACAAGAGGGAAGAACAATGGGCGAAAGGAAGAGGCAAGGGCAAGACTGCGCAGGGGTCAGGGTAGGGGTGAGATGCAGTGGAGACTGTCTGCGGCAAGGCAGAGAGGATCGATGGGGATACAGAGTGGATTGATTTGAGGGCTGTGTAGGAGATCACGTGGACAAGACTCAGTGATGAACTGGACTCAAGGAGAGAGAGATCAGAGTTTGTGTTTGGCATGGAGGATAATAGCACCATTCCCTAAGATGGCTGATTAAGAAAGTTTGGATGCAGTGAGATGTTACTGAATTATTTGAGAACCACTCCCAGGCAGGCTGATGTTTTATTCCATCTAGGGTCACAATTCATACCCAGTTGAATCTGATCTGAAATGGAGGAACCTGGCTTCTGGGTTTGAGACCCAGTCCCAGCCTGTACTCACCCACTTCGCCATGTGAGGTGAACCAGAGAGACAAATCAACCTCTCAGAGCCTGGCCTCCATCCCCATGTGCAGAGAAGGTCACAGTGTGTGTTCTGGGGTTGCTGTTGGAGTGCGATAATCAAATGCATAAAACATGCTTCCTTCAGTGTCCTGTTCAATAAATGCAAGCCGGAGTTCTTGACTCTAAAGATGGTGGAAAGAGGACGAAGAGAATTAAACCAAAAGGAGGTTCAGAAAACTCCAGAGGAGACAAACCCGGCAGGAAGCAAGAAGGGAGGGAGAAGCAAGATCTCATGGGCGGAGGGCCCCAGCCACTGAACTTTCGCCTGAGTCCTGGGCAAGACACCATCCCAGTGCAATGGCTGGCGCCTTCTGCCTCCCAGATTCCCAGCACCGAGTTAGATGCTAATGTCCTGAAAAGTACAGTTTTAAAATTCCCTTTCCTCCTCCAGAAAGAGCTGGGGTTCTCAGCACTGCCTGCAGCACATAGCTTGGGCCAAGCTGCATGTCCCCCTGAGACCCTCTGTGCTGGCATTGGACAGGCCACTTTACTTCTCTGTGCTCTTCCTACCCCATGAAGTGCACATCAGAGTCCTAACAACCTCCAGTGGATTTGCTGAGGGCCTCTTGACACCGCTAAGTCCCAGAGCGATTGCAGTCCACAGAGTCCCTAAATGTCAGCTCTTTTCCCAGGGTAGAGACCAGTACCCCGGTGCTCAGAACAGAGGCTCTGCCTGGTCACAGCGGCCAGTGGCCCAGTGGCTGCAGAGGGGTGAGAGGAGATAATGGCAGTGCTCGGGTTACTGTTTGCTGTTTTATCTCACTCCACAGTCCATGCAGTAAGTGTTATTCCTACTGTAGAAAGGCAGGAGCCAAAGCTCAGCAAGTTTGAGAATCTCTTCTGCAATTAGAACTCAAGGTCCTCTAGAAATCTTAACATATATTCTTCTGGGGAAAAAAAAAAATCTAACAAAGACTCAGATAAACTGCAGTGGAGTGTGGGAGCCAAGGGAAGGGCAGAAGTCATAAATGGTACCCCCAGCACAGCTGGGAAAGCAGGGTATAGGAAACCACATTCTGGGGTTCCCAGTGGCATTGTTGCCTAGAGATTCTTTTCCCTGACAGCTGCCTCTCTGGGGCACACATGCACACACACACATGCGCATGCACACAGGCACACACACACTCACCCGGGAGATCACATCTGTCTGCCTCCTGCTCTGCCAGCCCCTCTGACCTGGCCCGCAGCCAGTCTAACAGCCAAGGCATCTGGAGAGCCTGATTTTAATAAATTGCTATTTCCTGTAGAAAACCGGTTTTTTCAGTGGCTTTGTAACTCAACCATTTTTGATCACATTAGGACTAACCCTGGCAGCCGGCCTGGCAGTGCTGTGCACAAGGCAGACAATGGCAGATTGTTCTGCCCTCCTCCTTGCAGTTCAGAGCAACTAAGGATAGGGAGGAGAGAAGGAAAGGCAGCAAAGCTGAGCCCGTGCTATTAAACCCACACTGCCCCAAACCCCAGGTTCTCCTTAAGGAAAGTAGAAAACCAGGCACCCTCCCTGTGTATCTCTCCTTGTCTGCCTCTCCTTTCTCCATCTCCTCCTCATATGCAAGTGTGAGCCCATGCACACACACACACACACACACACACACTCAAGACAGCGAGCGGTAGGACGGGCAAAACACACATTCCAACCTGACGTCTTTTCTCCTTGTCTCTTTTTGCCTTTACAAACATATTGCTCATTTGAGGAGAACTGCAGGAACAAAAACCAAAATCTTTAGGGAGAATAATAGGCTCAAGGTGTCAGAGAGACAGGAGGAGAAACAAGCGTGTCTGAGGGCGTGAAGGAGGTGAAGTCAAAAGAGAAGCAACAAGCAGCACACTGATGTACCAAGGGAAGGCATGAGTTAGAAATGACATGAATAGAAAGAGCAGGCAGTGTCTAATTTCATCCCTGTGTTACCGGAAGTGTTTGCTGGTGAGCTGGGTTTGGGTGCTGCCTTCCCCAGCTCCACTGCCCTCTGGGGTGTTCCTTCTTGGCCCCCGCCCAGCAGAGCCAACTAGACTCCCTGTCTTGGTTACTTTTTTCATGTTTCTGAGACAAAATACCCAACGCCCAAAATGGAGGAAGGAAAGGTTTATTTAGCTTACAGTTTGTGGAAGTTTCAGTCCATACTTGGCTGACTCAGAGGCAGAGTGGCACATGGCAGAAGGCAAATGTTTATGGCAGCAGAGCACAGCAAAAACAACCAGTAAAAAGGGAGGAGGGGTGGGCAAGCAGCCTCTTTCCTTCCCTTACATTGTAAACAGACTCCCCCCACCCAAGGGGCGTGTAGCTCTCACACAATCTCCATGCACACAATCTCCTCTTTCACAGGCTCAGGATGTATACAAAGTAAGCACCCTGGCTTCCTGCTGAGTCAAACCTCTAGACTCCCCAAGTTGACAAAACGTATCAACCATAACAATCCACCCCTTGTCAACTTGGCAACCAGACACATTTCTTTAAGCCAATTTGCAGATACAAAGACATTATATTACAGTAGAACCATAACATTTTGCCCCTTAAAGTCTCATGTACATCCCTTTATGTAAAAGGCATGTAGTCCATCTGCAAGAGTTACCAAAGTCCTAACAGTTTCAGCATTGCTGAAAAGTCCAAGTCCCAAGTCTCCTCCTAGATCTAAGGCAAACTCTCTAGTTACAAGCCCCCATACAAATGAAAAGTTAAACACTTCCAACATTCAGTGGCACAAAATAAACATTATCATTGCAAATGGTACAAACAGGAGGATACAGAGTTTTGGGACCAAAGCAAGTCCAAAATCCAGCAGGGCTAACATTATGTCTTGTAATTCCACATCCAGCATCTGAAGCAACTTGTGAGCTCCAGAGGGTTTCCCTGAGTCCACCCCTATGGCACTTCTGGTGGTTACAGCCTCCATGGCTTCTCTCTTAGGCCTGCTCTGCTCCCTCCTTGCAGCTTTCCTCAGGTGATCCATGGTCCTGTTTTTTTTTTTTAAACTTCTGAGGTCTCCAGGGCACCTTTTACTTCACACTCACAGCTTCACACACTGCCCCCTCAGGGGCACACTGCCTGGCCTCCCAGGTCTTCTGAAATCTGGGTGGAAGCCTCTTTAACCTCAGAACTCTTGCATTCTCCATGCACCTAAAGCCAGGGCCACGTGGATGATGCCAAGGTCTGCTGCCACCTGGAGCAGTAGCCAAACTTTCCTCTCTCTTGGCCATAGGGGTTGAGTGCCTGGATCGCTGGGCACACTGAATCCAATTCTGAGGAGCAAATTCTCTATGCTGCCTCCATTCTGGAACCTGGTGCAGCCACTGCCACTACCATTCTGGAACATGGCACTCTTTGGCTTCCTTCTCAAACCAAGGTCTCTCACCTTTACAGTTTTGAGGCTGCAAAGGGTGGAGACTTGCTGTTTCTTGTGATACCTTCCCACCATCTTTTCCATTCTCTTGTTCTTTCTCAGCAGTAGAGATCTCCTCAGTGTTATCTTTGCAGCCCAGAGCTTTACTGACACTTCCTTTCTGGCCAAACTCACAACATTTTAAATCATCCCACTGGGCTTTTTCCTCTTCATTCTCAATATAAATCTGGCTAAAAGCCCCCAACAATAGCCATGCCACTTCCCCAACATTCAACTGTCTTGAAATTTCTTTTGCCAGATTAATCAGTTTGCTGCTCCCCTTAATCTCAGTCTTAGGCAAAGTCTCTAGACACAAGCAAAATGCAAACTTTCTGCCAAGCCATAACATACATCATCTGGAGTCCAACAACCAATGTAGTCCTTCTTCCCAACAGAAATCTCCTGAACCTGGTCTTTACTGGTAGGATTTCTATCAGTCTTTTGGTCTTCTGATCTCTGACCAAAATCTCCCATACAGAACAGCTGAAGGTGTTCCAGCTCTACTTTTTCAGGGGACATCTCTGAACCTTTCCAAACTCTTCCCACAAGCAATTTCCAAAGGCCCTTGAACCACATGGTCAGGTATAGTAACAGGAACAACCCCACTCCTGGTACCAAATTCTGTCTTGGTTACTTTTCTCTTATTACTGAGACAAAATACCCAATGCCCAAAAAGAAAGAAGCAAAAGTTTATTTAGTTTACAGTTTGTGGAGGTTTCAGTCCATACTTGGCTGACTCAGAGGCAGAGTGGCACATGGCAGAAGGCAAACTGCTCATGCCAGCAGAGCATAGCAAAAACAACCAGCAAAAAGGGAGGAATGGTGGGCAAGCAGCCTTTTTCCTTTCCTTACATTGTAAACAGGCTCCCCCCCCCCCAGGGGGCATGTAGCTCTCACACAATCTCCATGCCCTCCTCCTCCATAGGCTTAGAATGTATACAAAGTAAGCACCCTGGCTTCCTGCTGAGTCACTCAGCCAAACCTCTAGACTCCCCAAGTTGACCCAATGTATCAACCATAATACTCCCATTCTGCTCACTGCTTGGAGAAGCAATGCACATTTACAGATGTGGGTGTGTGCATGTGTGGTGTGTCAGCACTGTCCAGGAGGAAGCAACTCCAGCCACCTGTGCAGGTCCGTTGAGGAGATGTTTTCCTCAGAAGTGGTCCTTGTATATCCGAAGGGTCATAGCAAGGAAATGCAGGACTCATGTGCAGTAGAAATAATCTTGCTGCATGTAAATCATGGCCAAGGGTGAACGCAGAGGTTTTGTGGCACCAGGGCAGATGTCAGCACTCTGAATAAGTGAGAGGGCAGAGACTGAAAAGCTGTGTGATTCCAACTCAGTTGGGATTTGAAGTCACTGACTCTGGAGTCCAGAGTGGAGTGATAGCTTCTTAGTTATGAGACGAGCTGCCAACTAGCCATGTCTCAGTCTCTTTTAGGGGATGAGAGTGGAGGTTGGGATCACAGTGTAAATACACAAAGCAGTTAAAGCAGAATTTTAGGTGGAGACAGGGATGGGAATGGATAAGGGTCATTGTTATGGTTGATACATTGTGTCAACTTCGGGAGTCTAGAGGTTTGGCTGAGTGACTCAGCAGGAAGCCAGGGTGCTTGCTTTGTATACATCCTGAGCCTGTGGAAGAGGAGGGCATGGAGATTGTGTGAGTGCTACATGGGGTTAGCCTGTTTACAATGTAAGGGAGAAAAAGAGGCTACTTGCTTGCCATTCCTCCCTTTTGCTGGTTGTTTTGCTGTGCTCTGCTGCGATGAACATTTGCCCTCTGCCATGTGCCACTCTGCCTCTGAACCAGCCAAGTATGGACTGAAACCTCCACAAACTGTAAGCTAAATAAACCTTTCCTTCCTTCTTTTTGGGCTTTGGGTATTTTGTCTCAGCAATGAGAAAAAATGAACCAAGACAGTCATTTCTTTTTCAAAACACCCTAAATTTTATGAATCCTTTAATCTTGGAGGGATTTGGAAATAGGAGTGGGGCAACATTTGTAAATGGAAATGCTTGCTGTATTATTGATTTCTGTATTTACATTTTTGTTGTGGACCTGGACTATGGAGTGCCTCAATGATTGTCATATCTGTGAATAGCTCTTTTTTTATTTGAACTCAACAGTTTTTTTCTCTTTTCCTTTTTCTTTTGTATTTTTGGATCATTTGTTCAAAATTTAAGTTGGGTTATAGATTTTAAAAGCATGCTTCCACCTGGGCTGCCAGCTGGTCAATATGATATCAAAATTGGTTTCTTCAGAGGTTGTCAGAACGTTGTTAAGGTAACTAAATTGGAGCCCTTTGGGCTTGGGAAATTGTTGGTCAAGGTTCCTTTCGGTGAGTAAAGGAACAGCTGCCTGGGAAGAGTTATCCCAGCCTTTGTTGATTAACAGGAAGCCCCAGTGATCTCCATAGCCTCATGGGAGACACCTCAATTAATGTTATTAGAAATATATTATAGTGATATGTTTACATAGGTCATCATCAAAAGGTTAAGCTTTCTAAAAATGAGACAATATTGTTTTCTAAATTATAGATTTTTAGTCCAAAACTAAATTAAAAAACAAAAGTTTTCATATGGCAATAACAATTGTTATTAATCTCATGGTGTGTCATATGTATTCATACCCTCAGATGTACAGTTCTTTGAAAATGTAAAACAGGGATTGTTTATGATGATAGACTTTTCAGATTCAGACCTCTACCTTTAACAAAAACTCATGTGCTGTGTACACTATGCATGCACCTACATACTTAGATATGCTTAGACATATACAGTCCAGCCAATGTCAGAAATTTCTTCAATGACATCCCATTAAACTTTAACGAATTAGATTAAATCTTCTAATGTACTAGATAGAGATACCTGACTAAAAAGGCTATTTTATGTCAAAATGGATATTTAGATAAATTACAAAAATGTCATCATGGTTGTCATGCTGCAATATTATATATGACTTTTGATTTCTAAGTTTTTGTGTAAAACTCTGTAACTGTTGTCTGTTAACATTCCACAGGGATTCAAATACTACAATATTCATGGTTGGTAAGAAACAATGGTTATACTTGTGTAATATTAAGCTCATTGCTTGCAATATAATGTGATGCCATTAATCTTTTCTTCTGGATGTTCAACAACTGAGTTTTAGAGACCAAAAAATAAAAAGATAGATGGGCTAGGAGGATAGCCAATATTTTTGCCCTGGCCATGTGAGGTCAGTGAGGTCCAGTGACCCAATACCTAAGAGAACCTCTGCTTCCACACCCTATCACTCCGTGAGTCCCCAGTCTTCTAACCAAGGAGATTGTTGGAGCATAGAGGAAAAGATCAACAGTATATGGTGTTTCTAAAGAGAGTCACTAGGAGAGAAAAGTCTCCAAAGCTTTCACAGAAAGCAACTTAGTCAAGCAATGGCCATGATTCATCCAAATGGCTGACACTGACAGAAGACTTAAGGGGTGCTGTACATGGTTCCAAGGTAAATCCTGAGGAGACATAACTGAGCTTTTATTTATTTATTTTTGTCTTTTTGAGATAGAGTTTCGCTATACAGTTTAGGCTGGCCTTGAGCTCACTTTGTAGTCCAGGCTGATTTTGAATTCATGACAATCCTCATGCCTCAGCCTCCGGAGTGCTGGGTTTATAGGGGTGTGCCACCACGCCTAGCAACTGAGCTTGATAGATAGCAAAAAGTTAATTTTAAATAATACATATCTCACCTTAATTTGGTTTTAAGCATCCACCAGAAAAGTGTAACTATCAGAGGTATAAAACAATGTCAAGTAATACACTAGCTATAAAAGAAACTCAAATCACTAACACCTTCTGACAATTTCCAGCTAATCAGTAACTGATTAATGGTATGGGCTAATGGGCTGTATAGAGTTAAATTGCCAAATGCAGGGACCTAAATCCTTAGACTGGAAATCTTTAGCCTAAACAAGTAAGTTCACTCAGAATCAAAAGGGTTCAAGAATGAGAAGGTCTTCTGCAAAGTCCTCCAAACAGCTCCTCCAACTTCAATGACCACCCATTGCTTGCAACCCTAAAACAGAAAGGGGGAGAAGTGGGGAGCAGCTGAAGCTGGAGGTCCATCATATGTACAGAGTGCCCAAGGTGAGCCACATGAATAAGCTGTTCCAGCTCCAAGAACACAGAGAGCCTAAGGCAAGGCAAGCAAACAGATTGCTTGGCAGAGGAGTGTCACATGACAACAGCCTGCCAGTGCATAAATAAATGCATTTGTTGAGCAGTACCTTTTCTCCCATCTGAAGAGAGAGCTCCACCGGACCTCAGCTTTCTGTTTCCTAACACTTCTCTTTCTTTCTTCATCCACCACCATCCTTCACCCTGAAAATTTTGAAAGCTGTGATGGATACAGTACATTACTTCATATACATTTTGCCCTCCATACTGAGAATTCTTAAAATCAACACTCACAGCAATTTTCAAGTATAAGATGAATTGCTGGTAACGATACTCAACATGATATACAACAGACCTCTTGAACGTATTCCTCCTAACTGACATTTTCTAACCTTTGACCCAAATCACCCCAACACCCCCCAAACCCTCTTCTGATAGTTACTCAGTTATGGCAGCCAAGAACCAGGAGCCCACATGATGCACTTCCAGGTCATCACACCAGAGACCCCCTCTTCGGTCCAGACCCCAGCTCTCACCAGAAGTCAGCTGTAGCACTTAATCCAGCCCCTACCTCCAAACACACCTACGAGCACATGAAACTTTGGATGACATCCTCTATCCAAACCAGGATGATAATTCTTACAAGTGAGTAAGTTTGAAGAATCCTAAATTAGATCACATTTGTTCAAGAAATATCCTGCCATGTGTGGTGGCACATGCCTGAATTCCGGCACTCAGGAGTTTGCAGCAGGAGGATCATCATGAGTTCAAGGCCAGCCTGGGCTACAGGTTGAGACCCTGGATCAAAAAATGAAAAAGACCAAAACAACAAAAAAAGCAATGTCATTATGATCCTTCCAGGATGCTGAATGCTGGGAAAAGAGAAGAGTCAGGTCTCCCTGGTTGGATGGGAGCAGGACTGATGTGTGAAATGCTTGGCTGTGCAGAAAAAGACAGCGGGCTCATGTAGATGGGAGGTGAGGTGGCAGATAGCATGGTGTGCAACATGGGAGAATGCCATTGCATGTCCCATGACAGGGCTGCAGGCTGCTCAGACATGGTTCCAAGTCACCTGGCACGTTTGACCCCAGCTCTGCCTCTGGCTGTGTAACAAGATGCAGTTGCATACCTGAGTGCATCTCCATTATCTCAGTGTGAGAAGGGGAACAGGTTGCTGTGAGGTTCCCATTCATACAAGTTCCCAGTCACCATTAGCACTGTTGTTGTATTAACCATGCCCTCTGCTTAGGTTCATTTGGTGCCCACAGTAACCCTGAGAGGCAGGCGTTATTACTAATCTCATTTGACAGAGAAGGAAAATGGAGCTTAAAGAGGCTGAGAAATCCAAACAAGCTAATCACAGCTTAAACTTGAACCCAAGTCCCCTAATACCACATAATCTGTTCCTTCTCTTGTGGCCGGGGGAGGAAATCAGATTACAGAAAGCGAAGTGAGCCTTCATCCTGAACATCGGAGGAAACATGTCAGCAGAGGGTGGACGCGCGCAGAGGGTGATGTGGAAAGTTGAATCTCCTGGATTAGGTCGAAAGGGAGACCAGTCAGAGGGAAAAGTCAGTTCACAACAGCATTTGGGGAGCAACACAGAGCTTTAACATAGTGAGGTGGGAGGCTGGGGGGAAACTGAGGCACACAGGCTGAAAGGAAAGGAACCACACCCTCACAGATAATGGCAACTGATAGACCAAATGCTTGGAAGGGCACAAACTGACAGCTGCTGTTTTCACTTGTAGTTGCTGCCATCAAAAGCTAGGGACAGATGAGACTTGTTTTGCACTCAGGAGCCTTCTTTCCACAGCTTCGCAGGGCGCTGCCCTGGAGTGGCAGTCATTGCTGTTTGTCACCTGTCACATCAATGGGCCAAGGTCTCAGCGCTTAACTCTGAAAGGGGTTCTGGTGTGCTGCGGGGCCTGGCTGTGGGAAAAGGCTTCGAGCACCCTCAACATAAATAAATGCCTTCCAAGCATAAGTGCCCATGGGAAACCTGCACAGATGAACTTAATGCTGCAGCTGCCTACATCCTGGTCATCAATGAGAAGAAGCTCTATGCAGTCCGGTACTGTCAATATAGAATGACAGGAGGTGGCCTTGTATGACCTCCCCAACCACACTGAGGTGTGACCTGCTGCTATTCAGGGTGGGGCAGGGTCCAGAGCCTTCCGGTGCATAGTCAGGTGCCAGTCAGGTGCTGCCTGCCTCCTTGTCAACAGGGACTTGATTTTTAGTGAAAGCAAACCAAGCCTTCAAAGCTGTCTTTATAACTTTTAGGCTGATTGAGAAATGTGGCATTTTAAAAATTTTGGAAATAATTGATGATGGAAAAACTCAAATAGCACCAAAGTGTTTAAATTAGGAAGCAAAGTCACCTTCCCATCCCCTCTCTGAGATAACCTCCACCCCAGTTTGATGGCATCATGCCAGGTACCATCTAGCACCGTGGTGGCAAATCTATGGCACAGGTACTGCAGCTGGCATACAGAGGCCCCTCAGTCGGCACGAGACCCTGGCACTGCCCCAGCAGCCGTGTGCTCAGATTTCACTGCAGTGTCGGCAACCTGCAATAAATAGGTGGGTTTGAGGCTGCAGTTTGGGCTCTTGCTCTCTAAAAGTTTCATCCTCACTGATCTAGCATCTACATGTACAAGGGTGTGTCACTCAACATAATGTTTCCTCTGACAAAGCAAAGACTGTTGTACAATTCTGTAGCCCAGTTTTATAGAAAAAAATTCAACAAGGTTTCCTGGGCACTGTTAACAGAGGTCTACAAAGGCGCTCTCAAACCTCTTTCCCAAGCACCCAAATCTAGTGATGGGTGTTAAGGCTGCTTTCACTTCTTTTATTTTTAGCAAAAACACTTCTGTAACTATTATAGTCCATATGTCTTTGTGAGCTAGTATTGTTATGGGCAGAACAAGAAATTCAGGTGCTGGAAGCAAAAGAACATTCACATTTGGAAGTATATTTTCAAGTTTCAAACAGCCCTCTACAATGGTTATCTGTGTTTACCCTCCAACAGAGGTGACACTACTGCTCTGTGTCCTCACCATCATTGAGCTTTGCTGGCCTTTTAAGTTTTGGCCACTGAATAAGTCATCCATTCATTTACCCTTGGGCAGTACATATGTACCCGGTGCCCACCATGTGCCAGCCCAGGTCTACTTCCTGGAGTGTAAGCACAAATCTCTGTCCACACAGCGAGTGACTTTGTTTGGGTGGTAAAAGTATTTGTTATTTGGTGTAATAACAAATACTACATGGTACATAAAAAATACAATCTAGTAAAGGTGTGTCACGTCTCTCTGTCTCTCTCTGTTTCTATCTCTCTCCTCCCTCTCTCTCTCTTTCTGTCCGTTCTCTCATGGTGGGGAACCAGTTCCGGGCCTTGTGCATAATAAGCACATGCTGTACCGTTGAGCTCCGCCCAGCCCTGCCCTTCCCCTTTCACATAGTTGTGAACACCAAGCTTCCTATGGCTGTGACACGTGTGCTGTGTAAGAACTGGACCTACATTCTTTTTACAAGACACATATGTTATACTTTACCTGATCCCACCTTATCAGAGTTACTAAAATCAACCACTGAACTCCAAAACACTGCACTTCTAACTTCAGGGGGTTGGCAGCCAGGCTGGGTGACTGTCCCTGTCAGCCCTTCTTGGAGACACCCAGGAGGCACAGCAGGCCACATCTTGTTAGCCTTCAGTCCTGAAGTCCCGGCCACCATCACTGGCATCACTTTATGTGTCACTGTGGATATCTGGTGTTGGTCAAGTTGTTGCTCCAGGGAGCCCACATATAAAAGTATACCTGAAACTTCAGTTAGACTTGACTTTCCCCAGGGGCCTGCTTCCATCCCAAGCAACTAGCCTTTAATAATAGACTCTAAGGCTGTGGACCTCTCTTACCATGTGATTAATGTACCTCATCTATCCAGTGACTCCTGGGAGATTTGCTGTCATTTTTCTCCTCCTCTCTAATGCTTTTGAACAAAAGAAAAAAATCTCTGCATGGCAATACACCATGAGATTTGTGAAACCATGTTTGGATTATCTTCTGACTTCAATTATATAAAACAAGGTGACAGGGCATGTGGGGAAAGAGCTGGAATTGCATAGCTGGAGCATAAGAAAACCTCCACCAGAGACTGTGTTGGCCAACTCAACACCCGCAGCTCAGAGGAGAAGGGGTTTCATTTGCTGACGGCTTCAGTCCATGGTCGCCCATGCCAGGGCAGGAACATCCTGGCAGAAGGGCATGGTGGAGCGTCACTGCTCGGTTCAGGGAAGCCAGGAAGCAGATCGGGGAGCAGCACCAGTGAGGTGGGGATGGGGCACCAGATACCCGAGGTCACCTCCACAGCCCACCAGACGCACCCGGAAGTGTGTTGTCCACCACTTCCGGCAGCAGCTCTGGCGCCCTCTCTCCTGAGTATCTGTAGTTGTGCTGTCCTGGCTGTATCGAGGTCCTGACTCGATTCATCGTTGTTTTGACTTTGAGGCGGAACCAGAGGTCGCACAGTGCGGGTGAGTAAGGTAGATGAGGACTGAGCATAATATTTTTGCTTGACAGACGTTCCATTCAAACTCTATGGGGAATGTTTAAGTTTAAAAAAATTATAATATCCAAAGACAGATTTAATCCCTTAAAAATTCCCCTAAAATGGAGAAAATAAATGCTTATCTCCTTTTAAAAGTATGAAAATGTCACAGACAGAATTCTGACTTAAGGAATGATCTTTAAGTATTAGTTGAAGCTGAATTTATTTTAAAATTAAATTAAAGAATAATTTTAAGATTCTCTTTCTGAAATGGAAGACCATGAGAAACTAAAACAAAAACAAATAATAAAATATATTCCTGTACCTTTTCAATTTTATTTTTTACTACGTTTGCAGTAGAAAATGATTACATTCCTTGTGGGGAGTTGACACATGTTAACGGATCTTTTTTCAAAAAACATTTTAATTATTTTTTATCCCCTCCTTCCCCCTCCCTTCCCCTCCCTCCAACTTTCGGTTCCCTTCCTGCTTGAGAAAGACCTTCCCCCGCCTCTTGTTATCTCTTATTGTGCTCTTCATTCATACTTAGGGTTTCTCATTTAAGAGAAAATAAGTGATGTTTAAGCTTGTATGTCTAATCTGTTTAACGTTATAGTCTGAAGTGTATGCATTTTCCTACAAATGACTCCAGTGTATTCTTCTTTGTAGCAGCATAGTACTCCACGGTGTGTGTAAATACACATTTTCTTTATCCATTCCTCTGTTGATGGACATAGAGGCCATTTCCAAGATTCAACTGTTATGAGTTCTGCCACTCTAAACTTAGGTGTGCATGCATCACTGTAATATGGTGTCTTTAACTCTTTGGGGAAGATACCTAGAAGAGAAGTCCCTGGGTCAAATGGATTTCTACTTTTAGATCTTGAGGGACCTGCACACTGATTTCCATAATGGTTGCACCGGTTTACACTCCCACCAACAATGTAGAAGGGCTCCTTTTCCCCTGCGGCCTCACCAGCATTTGCTGTTGGCTGACGTCTTGATGGTGGCCGTTCTTTCTGGAGTGAGCTGGAATCTCATGTTGCTTTGCTTTGCTTTTCCTCACACTGGGGAGTAAAGCTTCAGTATATGAGTTTGGGGGTGATATAAGCGTTCAGTCTCTAACAAGATTATTTAGAGAATTCATTCATGGCCCGCCCTTCTATATAACATAGGAAAAGCAGAATAGTTCTGAGAATCAGGCAAAGGAGCTGGGGCCCAGCTCCTTTTATTTGTCAGTAAACTTGGGCTAGTCAACATGTCTGAACCACAATTTTTTTATTTCTAAAATTAGGATAATAATCTTTATATACATCCTGGAATTTTTGTGGGATACAAATGAACAGTAATGTACATAAAGTCCTTTGTAAACCATAAAAGCATAATTTAGACTCAAATGAAAGTTATGGTTCCCAAATATATGCCATCTCTATAATAAGAGCTTTTATATGTCAGTACAATTTACATACATATTTGTCTTCTCCATTGTACTATAACGTCCTGTAAGATTATTCATTGTTATGTCTTCATAATGTGTTACATCTTGAATTTTTTTTTTACTGAATAGCATCCTGAATATTGAATTGAATCAGTGTTAGAGGTCACTTACCCTTCGTGTTGCTAAATTTTATAATGTGTATATTGGAAAAACATCCAAGTCACAGGAAGGTAACTCTAGGTAGTAGTATAGATGGTAATATGTAGATATTTTCCAGAAAAACAAGTCTTATGTTTGGTTTGTTTGGCTTTCTACTTAGAATTCTCTCCCTCCTTTCAAAAAACATGCAGGTGTCTTGCATGATTAAACATAATGTTAAAGAACAATTAACTTCAGAACAAAATTACTCCCATTAGAATGAACAAAGGAATCCAAAGAGCAGAGGAATCTCTCGAGTGCCTGGAATGGGTTAGCTGCTGCATGTAAGACAATTAGTGACGAAAGCATCATTACCCTCCCTGTTTTATTTCTTCCTCTGTGAACTGTAGTTTGTGAGGAAGGGAGGTCACCTGCTCCTCTCACAGGCCAGCACGTCAGAGCTGCACATGTTGTAGGTGCTCACCAGCTCACCTCCAGGCCCTCAGCTGTGTAGACCAGCCAAGGGAGAACTTGCCACCTGGGCCCCAAAGTGTCATCACCTGCAGCAGCACCCATTCTTCAAGCAGTTGTGACTTAAAAGTATGGTGCATTAATTGTTACAGCCCTGCAGTATTGCCTTGGAAAAGTATATTACAGCCTCATTAAAAGTACATTATTTTATCGTGAATTACAGTGAGAGGGCCAGGAAATGAATTATTGAATAACTTCTTATTAACACAAAAGAAGTCTGTCACACTGAATTACAAACCGCAGTCTGAGGCATCAATTACAGGCTTCAGAAGTGGAGGATACAAAGTCACTCTGGATGCAAACGCCACTCTACCCAGGAATGACCAGAGCTTCCTGGGTCTTGTGTCAGCAGAAAGACGTGCTTCTGGGTAGGCTGTCACACACTGTGTACATAGGAAGGAGACTTAGCTACATGAGATCGTTAGAAGAGATAAACAACACATGTAGGACCCAGTGTGTTTCTGTGGAAGGAAGCCAGTCAGACCCAGTCTGTGTAACACTCCCAGGAAAAAGGCTTCTATGACACAAGGAGGAAGCCATGAGTAGAGGAGAAGCCCACCACTGATAGCTCCCAGCTCAGTGTGTGGGGCTCGGCCACACCCATGCTGCTTGCTAGCTGCCTGCCTCTCCAGATGAAGAAACGGAGGCACAACCAGACTGAACAGTCTGCTCACATTAGGGACAGAAGCAAGGTCCCACTTGGTCTCTCCCGCTCCAACACTGCTCCAGCTTTCTTCCTGCACTGATACTGTGTTGCTTCCTTTAGCTGGTGTATTTGGAGGAAGTATAAAAGATAAAGTTTTCCCTTCAGGTGTAAGGCTGTAAGGTAGAAGTGTTTCTCTGCCTTAATAAACAATATGTCCTAAACAGCGTCTATCCCTTTGTGGGAGAAGAGAAGCGTGTGATGTAATAAATTATGCTGCAGATGTAGACTCAGGGGAACACACACAACCCATTCCCAGCAGCCCTAACACAGCTTCCTGAAGCCGCTGGAGGACAGAGGAGCTGCGGCCCTGAAGGCTTCCAAAGCAGAGCCACTGTAACTGCTCACAAGAGGCTTTGCCGGCCCTATGATCTCTGCCAAAACTACAAACTTCACTGTTGTTGCACCAAGACAGACACAGGCAATCGTTCAAACCGTGAATGTGGCCATGTTCCAATAACACTTTATTGGCACAAACAGACACTGTGCCAGGTTGGGCCTCAAGGCCTTGGCTTGCTGACTCTTGATCTGCATCATGGAAATCACAGGGTTTGCCAAAGCAGCAGGATCTATATTCTGAGTTTTTAAGTACTAACCAGAAATTTGTTAAAGTCACTTTGTCTTGCCATCTGGTTTCTGTCTTGGCATTTTCTTTTTTTCTCATGACAGTAAAGATAAAATTTTAGTTGCATGACCTTGGGAGTACAGTCCTATAACCTTCTTTCTAGATAATTATCTTTTGAATGAAAGATTGAAGCAGATCAAAGAATTATGACCTTCAGTCTTTATCAGCTTTTTGGTTTTATTTTGGTAGACTTCAAGCACTATGTTTTTTCAGTATTGGGATCCCCAATACTTTACAACTCTTAATTTTCACCTGGTTTTAAATTTGTTTTATAAATATCTGTCAGCACACAAGTTAGGCACTGAGCTATCTCTCTTTCTCCTGTGTATTGCTCAGTGGAGTGAGAAGGTTGATTTTCATAGTTAAAATTTTACTTCTTATGGATTTTTTAAGGATTTATATTAAAACCATCAGAGCCATAACTGGAATTAATAGCATCAAGATTTTCCACCTTAGTTTCCATGCATAGGCCCTAATTACATGGCCCTTTTTGGCCATATCAAAGTTAATTCTGATAATTTGAGAATCAAAGATTTCTCTGTGAGTGCATGTGTGTAAAACAGATCTTTTTATAAAGGAGTACTCATATGTGGCTTTATGAGGAAATATGTAAGTCCTGTATGTGGGACTATACGTATATTTTTATACTTAAAAATAAATTAACTGTGACTATGGTAGAATAAATTACAGCAGCACACAGATAAGTAGAAAACCCTACATTAAAAAAAAATCCTCCAGAGGCCTGTGGTAGATTAACGAATGGTCAGTTTAAGTGGGAACACCCAGCGGAACTGAGTCAGAGTGGTGCTGGGCTTGGAAGGCCCACCTGAGGATTGCTGCCAATGGCACAAAAGGAAAATGGGCATGGCAGAACGCACGCTGCTGACTGCCTGGGAGAGCCTTTGTTACAGCTGACTTTCCTGATGTGCACTTGGCTGCTCTTATCTGAGGAGGAGCTCAGGTCCTTGCTGTCGCTGAGGATGGCTACTGTTCTCTTCTCGTAAGCGTGGCTTCCTGGCTCCAGTGCAGATCTCCCAGCCCACCGGCACAGATCCTTCATCCCAGCCTGCCGGCACAGATCCTTCATCCCACTGGTGCAGACCTTCTAGCTTCCACCAGTGACCATGGGCCTCCCTGGTGCAGATCCCTGATGCGGAGTTGCATTAGACATGACCGTGGGCTTTAGGCTTCTGGCTGGACCCGTGGAGGACATGACACTGCCATGGGGTCCAGGCCCTCAGTTAGATTTTTCTGTCTCTAGCGCACAGACAAATCTCTCACATTCTTCTGCATTTGACTTTTTGGGTGAATATTATAAGATACTCCTATAAATTTATGTGTCCTATAGTAAATCTATTCCCTTGCAAGCCGTGACTACAACAAGGCCATTAAAGCCTGCGAAGTAGCCAGACACAAGGGACCAAGGTCCTAGGGAGAAGGAATGGTTCTGGAGCAGAATCTGACAATTGGATCAGGACTTTCTTCCCCAGTGCATTTGCTGACTATTAAAGGTGGGAGACGGAGAGGAGGGGTAGAAGACAGCAGATGAAGACAATGGACTTCCAGCACTAGTGTGAGACTGTGGAAGTGAATGTTAGCGCAGATGTGCTCCTGCTTCCATGACCTGAGGGGCAAACCCCACAGAGAGCGGAGGTGCAAAGGACAGAAACAACACCTGGCTCCATGTTTCCCTAAGGGATTGTAACTTAAGCTAGATCAAAGGGGGGACTGAGAAAGTGAGGGGACATGTCAGGAAACCCAGTTTTGTGATGCTGAGGAGATGGAAATGACTTTTAGGATAGGAAAAGCAGGATGTGCACTGGAAAATTCCCTCCCTTTTTCACTTCCTCTTTCCCTTTCTTCCTTCCATGGAACACCACAAGCCCCTCAGTTCAGACCCTTCCTTGGGCCTCAGGACAAACCACACATAGACAACAGTGCCCCCCTGCAGTCACCCCCTAATTAGATTGAGACAGTCTACTGTACTCCTAGCTGCACCAGGACAGGGTAAACGTCTCTGAAGGAAGACAACATCGTCTAGAGCCTTGCAGTTGTTCTTAGGCAAGTTCTAAACTTCAAAATTAATGGGCGTATCAAGGAAGAGAACAAAGAGAAAAAGTGGATAATAGAAACAGACCCACAGGCAACACATGGTACACACTTTGCTAGGTTCACTGTTATATTCTAAGAAGCTGATCGTAATATGGGTAATTTTATTCAAGAAATGGATTCTAGGGGCTGGAAGTATAGCTTGCTAGTAGAGCATATGCTTTGCTATGGTTTCAGTCTCCAGCACCCAAAGGGTGAGAAAGAGAAGGGGAAGTGGAGAGGGAAGATGAGGAGGAGGGGAGGAGGAGGAAGAGGTGAAGAGGAAAGAGAAGGAATTTAAAAATCAATGGTTTTTCTAATTTTGATACATATATTAACTGTAAGACTCAGTGGGTTTGCTGACAGATGACAACTAAAGAAGGTCAAGTGACTTGGAATATAGGTCAATAAAAATATTGAGATGGAAATATAGGGAGCATGAGGGTGGGAAATACAAAAATAATTTTTGGACATGTATGGAAAATGGTAAAAGTTTTAACACACACAAAATTAGAGTCCTTGGAGAAGAAACAGGAAAATTTTAAATAGATTGTGGCTACAAATTCTCCCAAATTGGCAAAATCTGCAACCACAAATTTAAGAAATTTTACAAACTCCAGAAAACACAAATTCAAAGAAAACCACACCTAGGCACTAAGAAAATCTAAAAAGGAGCCAGTGAGAAAAAGAGACATTATTCTCAGTCAGCTGCAATAAGCCTGACAGCTGATTTCTTCACAAAACAATACAGACAAGGAGACGATAGGATGGTGTCTTGGGAAAGGGGTAGACAGAAAGGAGGCTAGATCACCACTGAGCTCAGATTTTATGGCCAGAGAAAAATACCTTCAAAAGCGATGATAAGCTCTGTATTTTTATCTGGGTGATGCTTTCAAGAAAGAGAGTTTATTTTAAATTGCAACTTGACCGTCCAGCCTTGTGCTAATGCTGCCTGTCACTACAAACCAGGAAAGCCCTCCTGCTAGTTGGTAAAGATCTCTAGCCCTGTAATTCACACCCTTCTTTTGGTAATTAAGGCAGTTATATTCTCCCAGTAAATCAACAAGTTGACCTTTGAGCTTCTGTTTCAGCCTTCTATGAGTTGCATTAATATAAATTAATTTCTGTAAGATCAGAAGAACTACAAGGGCACTTGGGAGCAGAGAGCAATGCTTTCTGATACCAAAAATTTTATATGTAAGTAAAACTCTGTAAAAATTGGGATATCTGCAAACAAGGACTAATGGATAATTATAAAGTGTAATGATAATGACAATGGTAATGATAGTTACAGTTTAATTAAGGATGTTATTTGTCCAAGGTATTACAAAAAGTTTTACACATCATATTATTTTATTATTGCTTTCAAAGCAAATCAAACAGACATTATCACCCAATAGGGGCGGAGAGTGAGGCTTAGAGAGGTTTTAGGATTGCTCGCAGTGAGTAGCTAGCAAAGGACAGAGCTGGGACTCAATCCTGTGCCTGTCCAAAGATGGTGATCTCCACCAGAACCTATTCCATACAGAAAACTAACAGGTTAGGATAAAGGGGATGTGGGAAATGTTTTCCTTTTAGAATATATAAATTTTAAAAATAGTTAAACCTATTTTCAAGTTTAGAATAAAAAAGTGTATTCTTCTACAGGTTGTTGATGAAACCATGAAAACATCTGAGGAGAGAATAACAGGGAGACTCACTAACAACTCCACTGAACTACAACAGTAGGAATTCAGATCGAAATATACAGTGAGCATTTAAATGTATTACAGTGAAAGACACACTGCCATGAATTCCCCTCAAAATCCTCCCCATTGCTGTGCACAGATGCATCCCATCATCCTGGCCATTTTCTGCAGAAGCTCTGGAGTGCTCTCTCCTGAGTGTCTTAATGAGGTGTAATAAATAATGCAGTAACTGCTGCTGTTGGCTGGAATCCAACAGAAGGACAGGCTCGTAAAAACCGTGCTGTGTCCTCATCTACCTGAGTCACCAGATTTGGCACTGTGCAACTTCTGGCTCTTCCACAAAGCCGAAATGACCATGAAAAGAAAATGTTTTGAATGGACTCTGGACACTGAGGAAGCCAGGACAGTGCAGCTAAAGATGCAGCACTGGGTGAAACTCCCCCCTAGAGGTCAAGGCCTGGTTCCATCACCCCCAGGCTTGTGTCCCTTCTGTCTGGGCTCCAGTGTTCTGGAATTGTACATCCCCTTGTGCCAAGGACTCCTTCAAGTCTGGGCTTCCACTGTTTTCTCACAGTACAAATGTAGGAAGCTCCTCGCTCTTCTGACCCCAGATCAGCCTCCCTGTAGTCTCCTACTTTGGTCTGGACAAATCAGTTCTCCTTCTCTTGCCTGGTTTTAAGTCATCTTCAAAGGAAGTTTAAACTCTGTCTGGATGCAGGAGATCCCCAGGACTGTGCATCATAAGTATCATATACAGATGGGCTCTATGGGAAGCAGGAAGTAGGGAAACAAAGGGGCCCCATGAGCCCAGAGGAATAAAGGAGCCCAGACTCACCATGGTCTCCCCAGCTAACCTCTGCCCATACACTTCCCTCCCTGGTCCCTCAAGGCCACGTGGTGGGCAGGACCTGGTCCCCAGTGAAAGAGGACAGAAGACAATTGTCTAGCCCAGACCAAGCTGGAATCTCAGTCTCCGTTCCAAACCCCTGAAAAGTGAGGGCTTGCTGGGTTGGATCCAGTTCAGCCAGTGGGCTGGGGAGCAGGGTAAATTGTGGACAGGGCTCCCATGGGTCTCTGTTTGCATGGACCTCTGCACACACCCAAATGCCACTTCAGATTGCAGGATGTGCTGTGGTCTGGGCCCTGTAGTCCTCTCTGGCCTTGCACCTTAGCTCTGTCCTCTTGCTGCTTCTCCTCCCCTCTACTCCTTTGCCTCTACTTCCTTTTCTTCTCAGGAGGTGGGGAAAGCAAGGTGGGTACATCCCAATTCCTACATCAGCCTGCGGGGAGCAACCTAGTCCTGCCTCTGGTGGCCATGTGTCCCTGGGCAAGCTGCTTACCCTCCCTGTGTGCCCAGTGCATCATTACAAACGAGTACAATGAAGATGCCTGCCTCCTGGGATCTCTGTGATAATGAAATTATTTAATGGAAGGAAAGCATTTAGAATAGTGTCAGGGGTATAATAATCACTTAATCCTTGTGAGGTACCATGATTCCTCTTATCCCACAACTCAGGATACCAGACACACACACCACATCATACACATGCACTCTCATACACACACTCACACATAGACACACACACACACTCACAATCCCTCACACATCCTTTTGGACTTATATCTGCATATCTGCACCCCAACTACTCATGTGCGTATCTACAGATGACTCCCAACTTATCATAGTTTGACTTATAATTTTTCAGCTTTCCAGTGGTGCAAAAGCAGTTCATTCAGTAGAAATAGGGTTTCAAATTTTAAATTTTGACCTAGTCCTGGGATAGCAGTGTCATAAAGGTAAGCAATGGGTACTCCACAATCTACACTACAGCTAAACTGTAGTGTTGAGTTGATTAGACGCAGTAAATGCATTTTGGACTTAGGATATTTTCACCTTATGATGTGTTTGTTGGGATGTAACCCTAATGCAACATCACACACATGTACACATATACACACACACTCACAACCCCACACACATCCCTTTGGACTTTGTATATATCTGCACCCTGTAGATCTTATTCATAAGTTGAATATATATATATGTTTATATACTATAAGATATATACATGTATACTGTAATATATATTGTATGTGTGTGTGTATAAGATATATATGGTGCTGAGCATGGTAACACACACCTGTCATCCCAGCACTCAGGAGGCTGAGGTACAAGGATGGCTGTGCATTCAAGGCCAGCCTGAACTATAGAGCAAGACCATATCTAAAAAAAAAAAAATATATATATATATATATAGAAAGATATTTATTACAAGAAATTAACTCACCCAACCAAAGATGCTGACAAGTCCCAAGATCTGCAGCTGGCATCCTGGAGGTCCAAGAGAACTGCTGGTCTAGGAGTCCAAAGCCCTGAGGTACAGGAGAATGTTGGTATAAGTTCCAGTCTGAGTCTGAAATCCTGAGAACTGGGCAAGTTGGTGATGTATATCTAATCACAGCGCAAGAGAGGGTCAATGCACCAGCTCACTTCTGGTCTTCAGTTGATGGGATGGGCCACTCACACTGGTGAGGACAATCTAAAACACAATTCACAAATAGATCCAGAATGTACTGGCAGGGGCTGGGGATATAGCTCAGTGAAATAAGCGCCTGCCTAGCAAGCACAGGGTCCTGAGCTCAATCCCCAGTACCGCCAAAAAAATAAATAAATAAAATAAAAAAACAGAATGTACTGGCAAAATATCTCAGGACCCCATGGCCCAGTCAAGTTGACAAATTAAAAACTAGACCTTGGGGAGAGAACAAGATGATTGTAATAGTGCTTAGCATCATGATTTCTATTTAAACCACAAAGACAATGTTTGTTTTTTGTGTTGCATTGTTTTAAGAATTGTCATACAGTTTGCAGCTCTCCATCAAGTTCATCTTTCCACTGCCTGCACTGGGTTCCCTTGTCTTGCTCTGGCCATGGGAGAATTAGTGAGATGCAAACAGATGGTGGGAAACTTCCTCCCCTCTTCTTGTTTTTGTAACTAAGCCTCCATGTGAAGCAGCCCAGGCCAGCATACTCAGTGCTGGAAATATGTGACCCACATGCCCAGAAGTTCCAGCTGTTCATCAGGTATGCATTTGGACCATCAGTGATCATCCAGTCAGGGCAGATTAGAAAAAACACTAAGTCAATGCACAGAATCTTCAGGAAAAAATTATGTGGTGTTCTTTTTAAGCCAGAAAATTGTTTGGATGGCTTCTTATAGAACACACAAAAATAGATACATAAATTAGTATCAAAAGTGGGGTGCGGTTACAGATGTAGGCACTGGGTTTGGGAATGGTTGGGAAGCAGAAGCTTGCCACACATGGAGAAGGCTGTCAGCAAAGGCTGGAGAAATGGAGAGAGACAGAAGCCCTGGAGGAAACCACCATGGCAGGCAGGAGAAAGGGTGACCTGCATTCTGCACTAATGAAATAATTGCCTAAAGGTTGCCTAGAGTACCTTGAAAAACATGAAACAATAAACCAAGTCTAGCCAAGAAGATCTCCAGACATGTGTTTAAAGAGGAAGCTGGGTGCTGGCAGCTGCAGTAGAGAGGTGAGGAAAGATGGCACAGTTGTGTTTGCAAGCAGAATTTAAACTTAGAGACACTGGAGTTACAGGGCTGCAAAAGAAAACTATTTCATATTTTAATCTCTCCAGAGGACCTAAGAGTCTCCAAGTAAGAAATAGCCGAAGGGTAAAGAACAAATCAGGACATGGCTGTAAAATTTGTATGTTAAGGCCTCTGAAATATTGAATTTAAGGTGATATTTAGTGAATCCTGTCACTGAGACCAAAGGGGCCCTAAGACCCTAAGGTGCATTCCCAAAGAGGCCTGATTGCAAGGCTCTGTAGGGAAAAGAAGTCTGTGTTGCAGAGACAACTGGGCAGCTTTAGTCTGATGGAGAGAACAATAGGCCAGTATCACATTTGTCAAGAGAGTTGGGTCAGCCGGAACGTAGAGAGAATTCAGAATGAAGAGGCATCTCCCAGCTTCTGAGCTCCAAGGGGCAGGAAACAGTCTGAAAGCCGCTGAACCGCAGACCAGGCCATTTCCTATGGAAAGGAGGGAGCATGGGAGGGCTGTCTCAAGCGCAGGCTGAGTGCTGAGAGCCAGCAGCTCCTTCTGTTGGGTGCCCTGATGCCTGCTCCCTGAACCCCAGCCTGGCCCTGGGCTCCTGTGTCATCTCTGTCCATAATTATCGTGTGTCCTTGTCAGTGAGCATCTTCTTGGGCCTCTGTTTTGTCATCAGCAAATATTAAAGTTTATAAGAAATTCTGGCCAGATACAGTGGTGCTACATCTGTCATCCCAGGAATCTGGGAAGCTAAGGCAGGAGAACCTCAAGTTCAAGCCCAGCCTGGGCAACTTAGCAAATTGACCTACTCACAAAATAAAAATTTAAAAGGGGAGGGATGGCTTAATACAAAGGCACTGGGTTCAATCCCTAGTAGAGAGAGCGAGAGAGAGAGAGAGAGAGAGAGAAAGAGAGAGAAAAGGAGGGCAGAAAAGAGAGCAGGAGGGCAAGGGAGGGAGAGAGAGAAGAAGAGAAGGAAATATTTACAATAATGGGATCGTCTCTGCCCATTCTCTGATGGTGGAAAATTATACATAAACAAGGAGGAGGAACCATGTGGCCACAAAGCCAAGAGGAGATGCTACATGGCCTTGAGTTCTCTTTGAAGCAGAGTGGGGAGAAGACCTCCTGGATATAAGTTAAGCTGCAGCAGCACTGGGCCTGGTAATCGAAGTCCTGATGGTGACCTGTGGCATCAGATATCGTAACATGAGCCTCCTTTGACCTGAGGCCAGGTTCAGCAGGAGCCTCACAAGCACCTGGCTTCCAGCAGGAGATGGGTGTCTGTCACATGTTGAGAGATTTCCATGACTCAGCAGATGATAGAGCGCCTTTCTAGGTCCTCATCACAGCCCAGGTGGTTTGCATTTGTGATCCTATGGAAAAGTTATTGGATCTCCAGTGAGTTAACTCCAATGTGCCATTTCCAGTGCAACCCACAGCAAGAATAAAGACACTAAGGCATGTTTGTAGTTATAGGGAGCCAAGGGGTCCTAAGTCCAGCCACAATTATGGCTAACTGGAACAAAGGTCTTGATGCAAGGCTGAATGCAGGCTTTATTAATTTATGAAGAAAGGAGTGGCTCGAGGATGAGTGACTGTGAGAATGTCAGGAAGTAGGTGAGTGCTGTGAGCTGGGCTAGGGAGGAGGCACAAAATCACCTCTGCAATATGCAGAGAGAAGGAGTAATCTACATAACACAATTGAGGTCCTATCTAATGTTCTGGGGTTGGTGCTTCAGCTCTGATGAATTTTCAATATTTCAAACCCCGGGAAGTCATCACCTCTATGCTGAGCCTCAAATCCAGCCAACAGCGTGGAGCACAGGCTCTTCATCCCCCTCATCCCAGCTCACTCATGGGCACAGCAGGGGTCCAGGGAAACACAGCTGTTGTCTTCAAAGACTACCATCAGCACCTCAGCTGGACCAATATTCATTGCTTAAAACCAATTGAAGGGATAAGGAAAAGTCCTAGCCAGCTCTGTACCATCAATACATGGAAATAGGATCAGGGTCAGCCAAAATGGAAGCAATGGCTCCTCCTTTAAGGAGAGCTGCCCCGGTGGACCTGCACACAGACCTTTCTTTCCAGTTCTTATAAAGATCAATTGTCAGAGGGCACAGTCAGGGGTGCACTGCATCCCAGGAGCTTTCAGGGCCCCAGGTTCCTGGAGGCACTGCCACATTCACTTGCCTGGCTTCCCAGGCCCCAGGGGCTAGAGCTCAGCCAGCAGGCAGGGCAAGGAGGTGGACAGCGGGCTAGGCTGAGTGAACTTCAATTCTCTACCTAGTGAAGCCAGAGTTCAGTCACCTGCCCTGGTCCCTGCCAGCTGTCCTGGGACAGGTGGGCAGCCAGGAGTCCAGGTGGGAGGAGAAATAGGGCTGTGGCTGTGAAAGCAGCAGGGGCATCTGGTGACCATGGAGTGAAGTGTGTTTCAGAGTTATTGTGACAGTTATATGTGGTGTGGCCAACAGATAGTCAATGTCTAAATTTTTAAAATGCATTGCAGTGAAACCCTGGGATAAGTGTATTTGAGGCAAGCAGGAGTGTCTTGAAGGGGATTTGTGTCAATGTGTCTTTTCCTGTAATAAAATTTTCAAAGTTTGAACATTCACCCTATATTTAGATCACATTTGGTATTTTTAGCATTGGAACTAAAATAAGTCCTATGAGTCAGATCTCGATGTATAAGGTACGTGAAAGCACAGGTTTGGAACAGGGTAAATTTAGGTTTCTGTCTACCTTTTGCCCAGGCGTAGGAGCCCTGAAGGCAGTGGTTAAGCGTGTGCACAGTGGGGTTCACCAGACCAGTGACTTGTTAAACCACTCTGCACTCACCAGCTGGGGGACGTTGCCTCCCACAGCTGAGATGACTGGGTCTCACTATTTCCAAAATGAGAATTCTACTACCTGTAGCACAGGGCTCCTGGGGAAAGGAATGAACATCAGTGTACAGGCCCCTGGAGCCTGTCTGCCCGGAGCTGGCTCAAACCCACTTCCTTCCTGGGGTTTGGAATTGAGGTGTAAGCACATGGCAGGCTTTTGGGGGTGGGAGGGCTGCCCCTTTTGAGGTTTTTTGGGGAGCAGGTATCGAGACAGGTCTTGCTATGGAGTTCATGCTGACCTGGGACTCACTGTGTACCCCAGGCTGGGCCTGATTTCACAATGATCCTGCCTCAGCCTGCTAAGTGCCATCATGCCCAGCTGTCAGCTTTGTGAAGGAGCAAGCATAGAGGGGAGTTTGTAGAGAGAACTGAGAGAGTGGGGGAGAGGAAAAAAGAGAGAGGAGGAGAGAAAGGGGATTAGAGAGAGGTCTCCTTGAGTCTTTCCAGTGTTAACTGAGGCCAAAATGCTATCCCGCTCTTGGCTGAGAGTGAGGTGTGCCTGGAGTCCTGTAGTCTAACCCTCCCACAACCCCTGAAGCGATCTTGATTGGGTTTCTCTTCCTCAGTATCAACAAACCCAAGTGAAACAAAATGTCACAGGACCACGGCACCAGAGCACTGCATTTCCCTGGGCAGTGGGGACTGAGGGAAGCCCCACAGAGCCCAAGGCCCCTTGCCTATCTATGGGGACACCAGGCCCGTGCCCAGGTGAAAGGCACCTCGAGTCCCCCAGCTGGCTGGGGCAGCTCCAGGGTCCCACGTCCGCCTGCACCCGTGGTCCCGAGCAAGCACCCACCAGGGGAAGGTGGGTGCCAGCTGTGCAGCAACCCTGCAAGGGCTGTGGGTACCAAGCTCCATTCTCCGCTCGTCTGCATATCAGATCTCTGCTTCGGCCTCCCTCAGAGCTGCTCCAGGGCCTCCTTCCTCTTACTGCACTGTCTGCCACGGTCTTCTTCTGCCCCATTACTCTCCCCAGCCCCCCTGTTAGAGAACAGCTGGTCTCGGGCCCCTCACTCCCAGGGCACAGTCACAAGGCAGGGAGCTTCTAGTCTTAGCTGGAGCCAAATCTTTGCTTTCCTTTCCAATCCATAACTAAGTTTTATTTACATCATGGAAGACTGGACATGTCAAACAAAAGAGTTCATGATGCCACCCTCAAGTAATAACTTTTTAATGCATTAGCACAATATTTCCATGTAAGTACCTCTTTCCCAAGTTTCATATTATATATATGTATATATATATATTGCATTTCCCTTTAATTAAGTAAAATTAACATAAATTCATATTTATTTAAGGCATGCAGTATGGTGTGTTGGTATGTATACATATTAAGAAATGATTGCGAATGAGAGAACTTATCCATCACCTGCAGTAGCCACCATTACCTGTGTTGGGGGAGAACTCCTCAGATCTGCTCCCTTAGCAAATTTCAAGTGTACAGAATATTCCCATTAACCACAGTCACCATGCCAGCCGTGGGGCTCCAGCACTGATCCCCCGGTACCTGCCAGTGTGTGCCTTGCACTGACCCCTGACCTCAGGCGACCACCCCTGTGCTCCCTGCCTCTATGAGTGCTACACTTTGGATTTCACCTATGCGTGAGGGCACACGGTACTGGTCTTTCTCCACCTTGCTTGTCTCACGTAGTGTGATGGTCTGTAGGTTCCTGCATGTTGTCACAAATGTCAGGATTTCCTTCTCTTTTAAAGACTGAATAAATGTTCCCTTGTGCGTATAAATATATGTAGGTAGAGGAGAGCTGCTCACCTCACCACAAGAGCCAGGAGGTAGAGAGAGGGCAGTGTAAGGGGGAGAGGGACCCTTTTAGGCCCCGCCCCCAGGGACCGCCTCTTCCACAAGCCCAGCCCCTGACAGCACAGCTCTATCAGCTCATCAGGGTACTGATCCACTTAGGGGTGTAGCGCCCCGCGATCCACGATCCCATCACGTGATCCTCTCAGCATGGAGGTTGTGGGGAAATGTAGATAGAAACCATAACGGTACAGACCTGTGCTTTAGCCCATTCGGCATCAGCAGACACTTTGGTTGCAGGGAATGTGGAGCGCATGTATCTCTCAGGCTAGGGCTTCCTGTGTGCTTTGTACGTAGACAGAGCACTGGGATTGCGGGATCATGTGGCGGTTCTACGTTTAATTTTCTGAGGAATTTCCATACCGGTTTCCATAATGGCTAAATAATAATAATACACATTCCAGCCCACAGCATGTGTTTCCCATTTCTCCACGTTCTGCTTGACTTTAGTCTCTGCGGGCCTGATAGGTGCTCAATGAGAGCTCATTGTGTGGTTCTGATCTGCGTTTCCTTGACGACTGGGATGCAGAGTCCCTTTCTGCGGGCCATTGTCTGTCTGCTTAGGAAAAATGGCTGTTTGGGTTCTTTGCCCATTTTAGAGTCAGTGTTTTGTTTTGCTTTCTGGGTATTTTTTCTATGGAGTTGCATGATTTCTGTATATGTCCTGGGTACTAGCCTTTTATCAATTGGCAGACATTTCCTCCTGCTCCATGGATTACTTTATTATTTTGTTGTTTCTTTTACAGTGTAGAAACTCTTTAGTTTAACGTATAGGGCCAAATTCTGGTTCTATCTTATAAAATTATATGATGTGGGGTGGGGACTAAAACTAGTTAGTTATGATATAATAATTGTTTACCAAACATTTGCTATATGCCGAATATTGTGCCTTGTGCTTAGTATGTTGCTTATTTAATATTTACATCTCCAGGAAATAAGAGTGGCTGTTCCATGATCAGAAAAGAACTGAAGTTTATGGACCTGACACAGATAACTTCATCACACAGTGGGGTGAAGGGGACTTTGATGAATGGTACCAAGTCTGCAATTTCTCTTTGGATTTAGGGGATACTGCCTAGTTGTGAAGGAGTGCTTGGGGACTTTACTAAAATCCAAGTTTGCTTAACAAAATATACCTTAGGATAAAATGTGTTGCAGATTAATGCACATAGCAAAAGATCTTCAGATGTTTTAATTCACTTTTGTAGAGGACTGAGAAAATAGCAAGTTCCCATTTCAAAACCCGAGGACTCCCAAAGGGAGGCCGATGAGCAGGATGCATCCTAGCAGAAGTGTGGCTGTGACTTCCTGGGCTGCGTGAGGAGGCATGGGGTCTCCCCAAGACCACGGGAGAGGCACAGGTTGGACCGTGCAGGTCGGTGCGCGCTTCCTGCAGATTCAGGAAAGGGGAAAATCATAAAGCGGGTTGAAATATTTCATCTGTGATTAATTACCAGGGGAAAAAAGAAAACAATTCCCCGAATAATTAGACTAAGTTCACAGACCCAGCAGAGCCACAGTCTCTGCGCTTTCTTCATCTGTTAGTTATAAACGGAGCCACAGGAGCCTGTGGGGCTGGAGCTGGGGTCGAAGAAAAGCCTCCGTGTTTACATTTTCTCTTTCAATATTTGGCAAAAAAAAAAAAAAAAAAAAAAAA
>PVLD010019770.1:0-35523 GCA_004027595.1 Dinomys branickii
AGAAGGGAATTAGCTCTGGATGCTGTCCTACATAATGTTACCTTCACATTTGTTACTCAGTTACACAGGTGATGGCCCATTTGATCATTCAATTTTCTCCTCCCTCATCTCTGTTGACCTACCACTCAATCAGTCATCTTCCCTGTGATAATAACTGTATTGCTGGGTTTATCTATACCCCTGGACTCTTGCCTTGGGAAGAGATATAGCTGCCTCAGACTAAACTATAGCATACATGGGTGTATACAAACTGCCATGGTCAGAGGTGGGAAAGCACCTATGCTCACAGCGGACCACCCGGCTCTGCCCCATCGCCATGCTATGGGTGGAGGCAGGTCCAGTCCGTGGGGCATCCTCAGCGGGGCCCACAGCAGAGCAGCCACAGGGCCCTCAGTGGAGCAGCCATGGGGCCCACAGCAGAGCAGCCACGGGGCCCTAAGTGGAGCAGCCACGGGGCCCACAGCGGAGCAGCCGTGGAGCCCTCAGCGGAGCAGTTGCGGGGCGTGCGCCCCCATCGGGGTGCCCTCGGTGACCCGTTTGGCTCTGTCCCGTTGCCTCAATGCCAGAGGCCCTTTCTTCTCCTCCTCCCTCCTCCTAATCTCCAGTATTACCGTTGCCAACCCCTTGAAGCTGGGCATTGGATGAACTTGTGATGCTTGGTATAAGGGCTTAAAATCTCCAAGCCCGTTCTCACTGTGTTAGTTCAGGGTATGAACTGAGTTTAAACAGTAGTTCGAGAATAGAGTTGGAGGATTTTCTCAGGTCTGCTGTATAGAGTATGTTGTTGTTTTTCAGACTCCTGGTCTGCTGCTTTTCATCTAATTTGTTGCTATGCAAGGTTCATGCAAGGTTCATATGTGCAAGCTGTAAGGAGACCCTCTTGGTGCTCACATTAATAGTTTGCGGTAAGTCCTGAAGACCGTGGATTCGTCCCATTGTTGCCAGGAACAGGCGGTGCTTGCTCAAGCCACCGAGACTCAAGGTGCTCCCAGAGAGAGTTCAGGGTGGGAGCTGAGTTCCGGCAACCCAGCTCGTGCTTCCTGCCTGATGTTGGAGTGAGAAGGGCGTGGAGCCACGCGATCCACCTCCATCTGCATCTCCCTCCCGTTGCGGTGCTGGAGGCCCCGTCAGCTCCTTGGCCGGATCCCTGGGAGCCACCGTGGCTCACCGCCAAGGTTCCCCACTGCTCTCCGCCGGTAGCCACTCACCCAGCCGAGAGGCAGGGGCCACCACCTGGAGGCAGGTGCAGAGCTGGGCATGGTGGGCTGTGTACTAGTTGCATTGATTCTCTCCGGGCACTGATTAGGAAGATTGCCGCAGGGTGGGGACTCTGCCCCAGTGGCTGTCGCAACCTCTCATTCTCACACTGGGTTCGACAACTGTTCCCAACCGCCATTGCCCCTTTTCCTGGCTGCGCCCTCCCCTCTCCAGCCCTGGACCAGCTCTCGGAACTCTGCTCTCCCCTGGCCGATTCGGGAGGCTTCTGTGAGCGTGGGCCTCTGAAGCTGAAGCTGTGAATGCTGGAACGAGGGTGCGGGCCTTGGGTGTGCTTGGAGCGGTGACTTCCTCCTTCTCCTCTCCCTCCGACTGCGCCATGGCGGATCTCTGATCCTTTCCTCCAGCAGAGGTTTTGCTTAGTCTTTCTGAGGGCTTCAATTCCCATTTCAGATCCTTCCTGAGTTCAGGATACCCACCTCTTTCCCTTCTGTCCTTCACATGTTGCTATATTCCTATATTCCTTTGTCTGAGTGGCATTCCTCCGGGAGGTTCTCTCCGCTGCCTACCCGGTCGCCATCTTGAAGTCCTCTCGTAAAATTTATTTAGTTATTTGTTACTTTCTAGTGAATTGACCATTACATTTCTAAAGTTCTGAAGTGGCCAACAGACCATAGAAAGATACCACTTTAGGCTCCTGCTTGAAACCTACAGCTACAGAAAACTGCTGGCCTTGATTCAGGGCCATTCTATTTGCTTTTCAATCTTGAACAATATTTGTTAGATTTCAGGCATTTTCTTGGCAGAAGAGAATGACATTACTTATAACTGTATATAACAGCTGATGTTTCTTAAGTTTACCAGGGATTGTGCTGCTTAGTGTTTACTTTTAATATGCAGAAAATAACCCCAACAAACCCCAACAAACCCATAACAGGTCATGTCTGTGACATTTGTGAATACAGCAAGTAAATGCCTAATCTCATTGAAGACCTCAAGGGTATGACAAACATGAATTTCCCAGCTACTATGACAGAAACTTAACTTGTCAAAGGCAGAGATCCTGCAATGTTTAAAAACATGATAAAAATGTTTAGCAAGCCTCTTATTTCTCATGGGTTGTCCTCAACACATTTCACTACAAATTGATTTTTTTCCAATCAAGTTATAAAGTTAAGAGGGATTCATGTTAAGAGTGTTTGCACAACACTGTGAATGGGTTTAATCACATTGAACTATGTATTTTCTCACATTAAACAGTAAGTAAGGGCACTCTTTTAACTTCTGCAGAGGTGGCTGGCTGCACCTCAGGACTGTTTCAGCAGCCTAAAGGTAGTACGATGATTTATGATGATGTGCAATAGAGACACACCGAGTGAATGAGAAATATACCCTGACTGAACAGCACTGAGATACTGGAGTTGTTTGTTACTTCTCTATAACCTAGCTCATCCTGAATGGTATGCAGGCAAATGTTACAAATGTAAATGAAACAGGAGCTTAGAACATTAAATTGTCTTCCTGATTAAACTATGATTAAAAATACCTGGGAGAGTAATGGGGGATGGATATAATTGAAATATATATATTGAAACCCAATATTTTTTACAGTTAACAGGCACTACAAATAAAGGGGAAAACCTAAAGACGTCTAAATATAAGTAGTAAGCCCAAGGGGAAGAAGTTCAAATTATTGAAAGCAGCTGGGTGTGGCGGCACATGGCTATAATCTTAGCACTTGGGAGGGTGAGAAAGGATGATTGCCATGAATTTAAGGTCAGCCAGTGCTACCCAGCAAGTTCAAGGCCAGTTTAAACTACATGAAGAGGGCTGTGGCTGGTGTGGCTCTGGGATCCCCAACTACATGCGAGAGCAACCTGAAGAGACTTTGACAGCTCAGGTCAATCCAACACCTGTGGCTGCCATAAGGCATAGGGAAAAAAAAAATTACATAAGAGATGTGTCTCAAAAAACCAACCAACCAAACAAACAAAAAAAGTCACCTATCATGTTAGAGGAGGCAACTATGGGCACTTGCTTTTTTAAAAAATGTGTTTTAATAGATATTCAGGATCATTCATAATAAGAGAAATGTGAATTAAAAGGGAAAATATAAGCCAGCATAATAAAATACATTTAGTTACATACTTTATTTTGGATGATCCTCATAATTTTAGGCATTTAAAATGTGCTTGCAGCATTATTTATAGCAATGACCTGTGAACAACCTAATGCCCAACAATGGCAGGTGGGTCAAATAAACTATGTGAACCTTAGTCCTACAGCCTCCCCCATAATACTATTTTAAAGATTAATATTGAGCTATATTTCCTACTATGTCATGAAATGGTATCTACAATGTAGTAAGTGAAAGGTGACATTGTTAAATGGAGTATCGTCTCACAAAATAGGAAATATAAAAATAACCATGTGTATGTTTATATTGTACATAGACATAGTAAAAGATCTGGTAGACCTTGTTAAATGTCTATAAAGTGGTTTTTATTTTCTCCTAAAACACTTCCAGGTCATTTGAATATTTTGCCAGCATAGGTATGGATTCATGATAACAAAAACCTTAAGGTCCATTTTAGCATGTGTGTTAGTCTATAGGTAATATCTCGGATACTAAACACAGGCCATTCTGGCATAAGCATGGAGGGGCTATCAAATTCCTCTGTTTTACTCTCTTTAAATAAAAATTAAAGAATGGACGCAAAAAGTTTTTTAAGGAAGACAATAAGTATGTGGTGAAGGAGTTAAACTATGTGATTTTTTTTAAAGCACCATAATCAACAAATTCAGTGTTTTAAACATTTGTTTATTTCAGATGAACCTGATTTATAGATAAGGACAAACATTTTCTTCTCTTTTTGGTACTAGTGATTGAATGTCTTTTGCATGGAGCTACATTCTCAAACCTTTTAAAATTTTTTATTATGAGGTAGGAATCCTAAATTGCTAACTTGCCCAGGACAGGCTTGAACTTGCAATCCTCTTGCGTTAGCCTCCCCAAGTGCTGGGATTACAGGTATATACCACCATGCCTGGGCATACTTTAAAATAAATCATCATTAGGTATTCAGAGAAGTAAAGTATAATTTGTATTTGAGAAATAATTATAAATTATTAAATATTAATAAATGTGAAAAATAAATGTTGAAATTAAACAGTGCAGTCATTAAAATATACTACCTGGTGCAGCTCTAACCAGGAGCAAAGGGAATTCTGGGATTGGAGCAGGGGCTAAGATGTTTGGAATGCTGCGGAGCCCAAAAGGAGGAAAGAACGGAGAAGGGCGGAGGCCCCCACAGAGTAAGAGAGCAGGGAGGCGGTGAAGAAGCAATATTTGAAGAGAAATTACTTCTGATTTTCCAGAATTAAAGACCTAAGCCCTCTGAAGGTATTTTCAAATACTGACAAAAATCTGCAGTTTAAAACATCTGCATCTGGCCATATTTACACAACTGGTAGTGAAACCACAGAGCTTCAAGGAAACCTTCAGAAAGAATAACAAAAACATGAGTGACAGCAGACATTGCTTCCACAGTGACAGATGAAAAGGTCAACCCAGAAGCACAAAAAGCTCGGGACAGTGGCTCTACTGGGATAAGAGAAAGGAGAGCAACAGGGAAAGGCAGCCTAGGTCTCAGCTCTTACTGCAAAATTGGACTCCTTTAAAAAACATTTCGGCATTACTGCTGGGAGTATAAAATGGTGCAGCTGCTATGGAAAATAGTATGTGACTCCGCAAAAATTAAAATAAAATTAATGTATGATCTAACAATCCCACTTCTGAGCGGAATTGAAAGCAAGGTCTCAAACACACTGGCCCATGTTCATAACACAACTATCCGCAATATCCAAGAGGTGGAAGCAACCTAAACACCCAGAAAAATGTGCTATATGCGTGCGGTGGAAGATGATTCAGCCTCAAAAAGGAAGGAAACCCCGTCACACGCTGCAACGCGGATGACCTATGAGGCCATTACGTGAAATAAGCCACTCACAGAAGGACAGATACTATATGATTCCTTTTCAATGGGGCACCTGCAGTAGTGAGACTCACAGAGATGAAAGTACAATGGTGGCTGCAGGACCGAGGCAAGGAGGAACCAAGTGCTGTGTAATGGCTACAGATTTTCATTTTGCAGATGAAGAAGTTCTGGCAATCCATTGCATAAAATGTGACTATACTTGACACTGCTGAAATATACACTTAAATAGGTCAAGATGGCAAAGTGTGTGTTTTTTCTAATAATTAAAATTTTAGAAAAAGATGTTGAATAAAAAATATTCAAAGCTAATATATTGACAAAGCAGCATGATCTATCCACTAGTATTTATTACATAATGACCTGTCTACTAGTATTTATTATATAAAATTCTGTTCACTTTCTCTGGATTATTTCACAAAATAGAAAATCACTGAAACATCTGACAGTACTAAGTAAGCCCATGAGCAGAAGACTGGATAAGCAAACCGGATTACAGGCATATAAAAACTGTCCAGCAATAAAAATAAACTGCTGATATACACAGCAACACTACTGCATTCCAAGAACAAATGATTGAATCAAAGACACCAGACATGGAAGACTACATGCAGTAAGATTCCATTTATACAAAGATCAACAGCAGGGAAAGTGAAACCATGGAGATAGAAATCAAGAGTAGCTGTTGATGGGGGTGGGGATTGGCTGGAAAGTTGGCTCACAGAAACATGCTGGTGTGACAGCTATGTCTTGATTGGGGTGATTGTTGCATAAGTGAAGACATTTGTCAAGATCGATCTATTTGTGCACTTGAGATGTGGGCATTTTACTCAGTGAGTTTTTAACTCAATACATACATAAAATTTTCAGTACAAAGGGGCGTTAAGAAAATAGGCTATTGAATAGGGCAGAAAAGAACTGCAACATGGTTGGCGCCACACACCAAGGACACACAGCACAGGGCACTTGAGTTGATTGAAACAGAAGGAGAAATTTCGATCGCACGATGCTGTTACTCAAGAAGGCTTCAGTACATTGGAGAGAAGGCCAGAGCTTCCAGAAACTTTAGAAGAGTAACCTGAAGCCATACGCCGTGTCTCCAGAATTTTATCAAATCTTACTAAGGTACAAACAAGCCTCCGCGTTGGTCCTTTTCCAAGACATGGCTGAAAAACATGGTGGTGGAAATAAGTTTATTCCTATTTTAAGTGTATGTCAAACATGCTTACTATTTTGAAAAAATAAAATCTATAAAACAGAAAGGAAAAAAATTGAAATCACAAATCAAGGGACGACCACATCCAACATATGGCATGTTTTCCTCCAGGCTTTGTTCTTAATGCTACACTTTTTTCTTTTGCGATTGTTTCCAGTCTTTTTCAATCACGTGGTCTGTTCTCATTTCGCCGACATGTACAGCTGTGTTTGTTGGGGAGCACTCAACATTTAGTGTTTTTTCCCCTCCCTCTGATATACTGAGGATTGAACCCAGTGCTTTTGCATTAAGTTATATTCTAGGCCCTTTTTTTCTTTTTGAGATAAGTGCTCACTAAATTGCTAAATTGCCAGGTCGGATTCAAGCTTGCTATCCTCCTGCCTCAGCCTCCTACAGTGCCAGCACACCCGGCTGCTGCAACATTTAGATAATATAGTTAATCACGTTTGCCTCTAGATCTATAGTATAATTTTAAAAATGCTCTTCTCACTTTCTCTTTTTCTAAAACTAGATCTATTGCTATCTAAAAGAAGGCTGATCCATGTCAGCCAGAGTGGGAATAACATTTCGTCAGTGTGTATATAATCAGTTTCATATTTCTTGGGACTTACTTTGACAAAATCTAGCCAGTTTCAACAGAAATAAACCTGATATGCCTAAGAATACACTAAAGACCCATTGAAACTTTTATTTTTCAAGTAAGAGAGTTTCTTTCATGAGAAAGGAGTCTCAACTTTATCTTTAATTGGTGTACTTTTAAATCTTATATATTCAATATTCACTGCAGATATTATAAAAAATTATTGGAAAATTTATAAAACGACATTAGTAAATCATTAAGAAATGACTTTGTCCTAAAAATGTTGATCTCAAGGTCATTCTCTTTTTGTGAGATTTTTCCAGAACCCAGCGGTATCCAGGAGTTTGTTGCACAGTCGGCGCTGCACATCTCCAGAGAGCCTTTGTTCACATGGTGAATGATTTCAAATGTAAACTGTCCCCCTGGTCCCCAGGCGATGCGCAGAGCTCAGCTACACTGGGGCACAAAATGGCCCTGACACTGACCAGTATCCCTGCAGTGCCTTCCATACTTGTTGAGAATGTCTTGCGTGTGTGTGTGTGTGTGTGTGTGTGTGTGTGCGTGCATGCATGTGTGTGCGCATGCGTGCATGTATTTGCGTGCACGTACATGTGCCGACTTCACTTTGCCTTTCCATGAAGGCTCTCTGCCTCTCTTTGGCCCTCGCGGTAATTTCATGCCCGCATTTCACATCCGAAAGCACCACTGTTCATGCCAGCATCCATCACTTTCAAGCGGTGTTTGGCTTGGAACCTGTAGAGCGGTGATCTCAGCTTGGGACAGTGCGGTGGTTCAGGTGTGTCTAGTCCACGCCTGGAAATTTTGTGAGAGGCCTGACAGAAACCTGTTTGTATAACAGCTAAGCAGGCTCCTGCCAGAAACCGTGCCTGAAGGGAGTGGCTCTGGCTCTGCTTTGAAATGAACTATCTGTAACCAGTCAGTTTTCCTTCCTACAGAATGAAGAATTTGAATCAGATAATTAGAAGGCTTGACAAAGCTTTAACAGTTTTTTTAAAAGTAGCTTTTATCATATAAAATATATATTTATAAAGTGTTCAGAAATATTTAACAAATACATATTCTAGTAAATCTATTACTCAGAGAAACTCACTGCTAATGGTTTTCCATATAGGCATACAGACTATTCTGTTCATATGTGCGTACATATTGGTGTTAGGATATAAATAGTCACAAATGCAGCCATATAATGTGAATGAATAGATATATAAATACGTGTGCATTTCACCTTTTAAAAATTAAGAGTTCTTACATAATACTGCATATGGTTTCATAGCCCAGTTTTTATCTAAAAATATTTTACCTTTCTGTAATAATACATATATTTTAACATAATAATTTTGAGCTGTTCTGTAGTATTTTATTGTGTAGGTAGAACTTTACTTATTTAACTAATTCCAGTCTGTGGACTTTAACTCGTTAATATTACAAGCAAGCAATGAAACTGATGTCATGCATGCCATATAAATATATGCTTACACACATTTAGTATATCAATTCTGTTTAATATATGACACTAACAATAGATAGTATATTATGTGTAATGATGTTTATGTCATTATTCTTTATAAGTGAAAATTTTAAAGACAATGACATGACTATACCATCTGTAAATATAACACATATTACTTTTCTCAGCTCTTGGCTTATATTTTCTTTATTAGGTCTTAGAGGTAGGGTTTCTGCATGTTATGGTTTGTGTCTGGATGTCCCCCCAAAGCCTCATGAAGTCATGTGGTAGCCTTCTAGAGTTTCTGATTGCTCCATGGCCCAATGCTGGCATTATGGGTTTGAGTGCTGCACTCACCCTGGAGTGGATAGTTTGCATATGTAAGGGAGAGAAAGAGGCTGCTGGCCACCACTCCTCCCTTTTGTTCTTGTTGTTTTGCTGTTCCGCCACCATGCACTGTTGCCCTCTGCCATGGGCCACTCTGCCTTGCAGCTAGCCGAGTATGGACTGAAACCTCCACAAACTGTGAGCTAAATAAACCTTTCCTTTCTTAATTCTGGGTATCAGGTATTTTGTCTCAGGGAGAGAAAAGTAACTAAGACACTGCATCAATAGTATGATCACTCTATTATTCTGTGGACTTTGTTTTCTGAGGATGACAGGCCTTCACAATTCCAGGATTTCTAAGAAATAGTCCCACTATACTGGGAAGATTTGTGATTTGCTACTGAACAAAGCCACATAAAAAAGAAAGGGAATCACTTTAGAAAAAGTGGAAGAGCTATATCCAATACGAGGTTTGTAAGGCTGTAATCTCCAGGAGATACATTTCTTTAAAATAGAAAAAAAGCAAATACAATTAAAAGACATAAAGGGTAAGTAATGATTTTATTTAAATCTCTCATTTAATAGAATCCTGTGGGTCAGACAGCAAACAGTATTTAGCCAGAATACATGAGTGCTAACTCTGCCTGCTGAAGGGGTGGACTGTACTTAGACTATCATCTCATGCTTGAATCCCAGGCCTCCCTCCTGCTAGCTACACAGTCTTGGGGACAGTATTGTGCCTAAGCCCAATCTCCTAGTCTAGTGAAGGTGAAACATTTAGAGACCAAGTGCCCAAACTGCAACCCAAAACCCATTTATTTATCACAAAGTACCAACACTGCAACCGAACCTGAACAATGAGGTCTTGGAGTAGAAATAACAATTCCTATGTTAACATCTTTTGTCTTAAAAGAAAAATAATCAGTGCATCACAGTCTGTAAAAGGCATAACAAGGCCCATTTGCACGTAGGGGGCAGGGTCAGGTGAGGCCACCTTAGTCTGTTCACATCGCTCTGACAGAACACCACAGCCTGGGCTAGGTGTGAAGAACAGAAATGTGTTTTCTGTAGTTGTGGAATCTGGGAAATCCAAGACCAGTGCACTGGCACTGGGGTCTGGTGAGGGCTGCTTTCTCTTCTGAGAGAGCCCCTTGGGGCCACGTCCCTACATGGCAAAAGGCAGAAGGGCCAGGGAGGGGTTTTCTCTGCAGCTTCTTTCATAAGGGTAACAATCCACTCGTGAGGACCCAATCACTTCCCTGAAGCCCCCTCGCCAACTTTTTTGGTACTGGGCTCTTACACTAAGCTAAATTCCCAGTCCTTTCTAAATTTTTACTTGGAGATCGAGTTTTGCTAAATTGCTAAGATGCCCAGACTGGGTTCAAATTTGTGATCCTCCTTCCTCAGCCTCCCAGAGTACTGGGACGATAGCTTTTTGCCACCATATCTGAATCAAAAGCCCCATCTCTTAAGACCACCACTTCAACAAGAATTAGGGTATGTGGGGGACACTACATTCAAGCCACAGCAGAGGTAATGAATGAACGTACTCAGCATGAAGCTCAGAGTGCAGCTCAGTGCTCACCTAACATGAGGAAGGCTCTGGGTTCAATCCGCAGCACTGCACAGTAAAAGAAAGTGCTCAGTACCACACCAGTCACTGATAGGTGCTTAATACATGATCTTGTTCTTACGGCATTCCTTCTCATCTCTATGCTACACCATGTCTCTGGAATTGAATTAGAGTCTAAAATCCAACAACATTCCAGGAAAAGCCCTGAGGGGGAGGACTGTTACCTTTTACTGTGTGAGATTAGAAGCCTTGGCTAAACTTGGATGAGGCTCTCCTTCTCCTCATGGGTGACTCACCCCACTCCTGACCCATTGCTAATCTGCTGTCATGTGCACCATTTAGATAATGACGGCGATGCCAACAGGTCCTCTCCACTCCACTCTGCCTCCCACCCAAGAGTCGGGCCTGGAGGGGCTTTTAGAAGCCGAACTGATAGATGGTTTCTATCATTATGGATCTGGGGGGTCCCGGAGGCACCAGAAGCATGTACTCACTTTTGCCAGGGACACTACACCAACACCAGGTTAGGAAAGCAAGTGGCAAATAACTCGCCCAGTGGAAAATGCAAAGGAAACTGATGAAGCCAGACAGGAAGGAGGGAAAAGTCACAGTGAGCGGCCCTGTGATTTAGCTGCTGATTTCCAATAGCAAGGAATTCACAAACTAGAGTTACCTCCCCGGGCTCGGAACATCATGGAGACAGGGTCTGGGGGCTGATTCAACAGGACGAGGAAGGAATCTGCTTCAGTGATCGGTACCCAGCTCTTCCTCGTCACTGGCTACCTCTGCACTGAGCTGGGAGTGAATGACCTAATCTCTGGGCTCGCGTCCCATCCTCCTGAGGTCCGAGTCCATCTGAACCTCAGCGGCACTCGCCTCTGCTCTTCCTCCTTTCAAAAGCCTCCACTGCCCTCGGCTTTACTTTTGTTTCTGTCACGCAGCAAAGAACAAATAGGCCTCAGCTTCCTGAGGAGACTGAATTAGACCAGAAATTTGTAACCCTGTTATTACCTCATGGATTCCTTTGGGAACACGAGGGATGCTATGAGCCACCACCCGCGTACATGTGTTCACACACAGACCCACTCAGACTCGATCACAACCTCAGGTTCATTTTACAGGAGGCGCAGGGCAGCCTTGCCTCTGTCTGGATCCCTGATCAGCAGAACCTGAATGAGATGATTTCTGAGATTGCATCTGTTTGCCAGTCCTTTACTCGCTCATTCAACAGTTTTAGAACATGTTCCCAGGGCCGTGCTAGCTACTGAGAAAACAAGAAAAATAAAGCCGGATTCTCCTCCAGCTGCACCCCCTCTACCTCACTTAGGGTTCACACGGAGGTATAAAAATGTACTGGAGATGTGGGAGAGAAAGCATGGCTAAGTCTGCTCAGGACAGCAGGGAAGGCACCGCAGCGGAGGGGATCGGATCGCTGACCACAGCATTCAAGATACATCAGCTCCCAGGGGCCTGGGGGACCACAGCATCCCTGGCAGAGAGAGCAGCAGGGGCAGAGGCTTGGAGCTGTGATCCCCACCCAGGGTGAGCAACGCAGCCCTCCCTCCCTCGGTATGCAAAGGGGCTTGGGCTCAGGATGCCCCCGGTGGATATTAATTCACATCTGCGGATGCTCAAATCCCTTCTGTAAAAGTCATAACACCTGCATGTAACCTCTGTAATCCTCCCCGTATTGCTTACAATACCTAACACAGTGTAATTATTATGTAAATAGTTGTATTGTTGAGGGCATAATGACAAGAAAATAAACTGTATGTTAGTACAGAAGTAAGTTTTTTAAACAATATTTCCGGTCTGAGGTTGGTTGAACCTGTGAGGCAGAGTCCATCCACCCTGAGGGCTGACTATGCTGCGAGTCTGTTGTGAACACAGCGAAGTGATGTAAGGGAGAGACCCACCAGGAGGGGAAGCGAAGAACACAGAGCTCAGAAGTCATCTGTGTGCGGCATTTGGATTTCATCCTGTGGGTAACAGGGAGCTGCTCAGGATTTATGCACCGATGAGCAACAAAATCAGATTTATATCTACAAAGATAATGTTATGATTTGGTGTAGGAAAAACAACCCCAAGTCCCCATATGTCACAGAGACTATCATCACACCCCACCTTCCATACACACTCACACACACACACACACACACACAAACACACACAAACACACACAAACACACACACACTCACATGCAGTTCAGTTTTCAGGCCACTCAAAAGCCTGAATGGAAAAGGCAGTGTATTCTTATAGTGATGCAATATCTGCTTCTCTGCAGGACGGCCACACAGTATTAACAGAGGATGATGTGAGCTGCACAAATGTGAACCAAAAAAAACCAGCTGCTCCCTTGACTGAGTCATGAATAACATTTAACAGTAGCTGGTGGCACTTTGTGGCTCCCAGAGCCCTGGGTGAAGAGTGCAGAGAGTACTTTGCTACACTCCCTCTGGGCAGTGATGATGAGGGAGGGAAGATGCTGCCTACAGCAGAGAGGGGATGCAACCAACATTGTGGCGGGAATTCCTTAAATTACCCGTAAAGTGCAGCTCACATGCTCAGTACAGATATGCGTTATTATTTATGAAAGCAAACTGTGCACAGTAGGGTTTCTGAAAGGGAACATGTTGAAATGACGTTTGCATTATTCGCACCATACTAATGCACGGTGAGTTTGTGCAAGTTGAAGGCATGTATGATGTGAGCAGCACCGCAATATTTCAAGTGGAAAAGTGCTCAAAGAAGTGTATTTTTAAAAGCTAAATTAGAGGAGCTTCAAGGTTGTTCCCACTGTACTATAATCAACCTGCAGGCTCATAAGCCATCGCAAGTGGGAAAACAGCCAGCACCACAGAACTGGGGCATGGCCTACAGTCCCAAGAGGCTCATATCCCAGACCCTGTCTTTCGCCTCAGGCTGTAATGAGCCCTTGGTACTTCTGTAGGGTTAGTAGCTATCGTGGGAATCCCAGACTACTGTAGGTCTTTATTTCCTTTCAAAATATTTTGGGTTTCAGTCAGAATTTGGATAAGTACATAGGAGAGTGCATTGTACTTGAAAAGCATTTGTCGTGCTGGGTATAGTGGTACATGTTTATAATTCTAGCACTCTGGGAGGCTGAGGCAGGAGGACCACCAAGTTATAGCCCCACCGAGGCAACTTAACAATTTAGCAAGACCCTGTTTTAAAGAATAAAATGGGGGGTGTAGCTGGGGATGTAGCTCAAAGTGAAGGTCCTGGGATTAATCGTCAGTATTAAAAAAAAGTTACATGTCCCAGCAGCAGCAACTGAAAATGTTGAGTAACTAGTGCTTGACAACCAGGCCTGTGATGAGGGCAGAATGCCAGGAAAAGTGACTGAAAATTATGTGCAGTGAATATTGGGGTCCCTGTTGGGGCAACCTGAGGGTCTCCACCCACCTGCTCTGCAGGTCACCGAGAGGTCACTCTTGGCAGCCCCCTTCCCGGTGTGTCCTCCAGAACAAGGCCCACAGGTGGCTGAGCTTCACCCACTGCCTGGCGGGGACCTGCAGCGGCCCGCTGGGCAGCCCAGGGCAACTCTGCTGCCAGGACTGCCATGGCCTCGCCACTCAATTTCAGGGCAGAATATCCTTTTCTGAAACCTCGGAGGTGGACCTCAAAGGCTTGTTTTTAGATCAGTTTGGTTCAGTGATGACCAGAAGCTGACTCTGAGAGACTCTCAGTAGAAGAGCTGTGACCTCTCACTGTAGCTGGTCTGTACCCCAGGGAGGCTGACTTGGCTTGAAACACGCATCACCACCTTGTCCCCAACTTCCGCCCTTCCTCGGGCAGCCCTGCTCTCCACACACACCCACGCCGCAGAGTGGTCGGGGGCTGATGCCGCTGAGCTCTCTCTAACCCCAGTGGGATCCTGCACCAGCTCCTCACAACTCACCTTGCTGGGCTGCAACCCGGGGACAGTAACTTTAGACTGTACCTCCTGGGCTTGTTCTGAGCCGTGAGCAAGAAGACACAGATGTGGGGCCCTCGTGGCGGCCTGTGCAGGGGAAAGCGTGGACACCGTGCCTCACTATTCTCGTCATTGTTATTGTGCTCTGCCAGTTCGTAAGTGTAACGCATGTTGTGAACATAGTCTCACGTCAGGCGGACCTTCCAAGCTGTAAGACTGGGTGGTGGCCCGGGATTCTGCTGCGTAGATAGTGTAATTAACAATGTGGCCTGAGGCCTTCTTTGCCTATTTCTTTTTCTTAGGAAATGACAAAGAATATTACTCGGCTGCTATGTGCTTAGTCATACAGATCTCACACAAGGATTTGCTTTCTTCCCCTGCATTTAGACGAAGAAGCTGAAGTTATTCTTTCTAGGTTCCTTTTCTCTGTGTATCAGTTCAGACTCACTACGAAAAATAGTTTTCAGCTTCCTCAAAAAGTTTTAATATGTGTCTCTGTTTTCTGTGCTAGCACACAGCATCACAGACTGGGTGACTCATGAGTCACAGCAGTGCCGTCCGACGGCTCTTCGCTCTGGAGACCGCGAGGCTGAAGGCCAGAGCATTCCCTGCGGCGCCATCGGGCAGAGGGTGGAAGGGCAACAGCGGGGGCAGGGCTGGAGGGCCGGGCGCAGGTTGTCTTTGCACCTACCCGACTCTGGCGACTCCCGCCCAAGCCCGAGGTCACTGCAAACGACTTCCCAGCGGCAGATCCCCACAGCCCAAGCCCTACCACAGCAGGGCGGCACTGAGCGCCCAGTTCCCAACACAGCAACGTCGGAGGACACATGCAAAGCATGGCAACACCCTAGTCATCGAGCAAGACGTTCGGGACATTTCTCCACTTCTGACGCGGCCCTCAGCCGTGCACTCGCAGTGGGTGCGGCTGGGGCATTTCGGAGAGAATTTCCGATGCAGGACTTGGAGAGGGGACAGCGTTTCAGCTCTGTGCAATGCTACTGCTCCATAATGATGACATCAATGATAACAGAAGAATGGCTGGTGCCATGGAGGACTCACTGCACACACACCACCCGTCCAGCACTTTGCCTGCATTAAAGTGTTTGCTTCTCCCAGGAACTCTGTGAGGTACTTGTGATATTTATTAGCCTTGAACAGATGAGGAAATGGAGATACGGTTTCAACTGTAAAAGGAGGAAGTTATTGTACCCTGGTGAACATCTGAAGACACCATGGAAGGCGGACCCTGTGATAACACAAATGCAGCCTCAGGCAGGATTCCCACCGCATGACAGGCGTAAAGGGACCCTTTGGGCCTCGCTGCCATTGGAAAACGTGTCTCTTACATGGCAGTGACAAAACTGCACGTTGTACTAAAGTTTCAATTCCCCAGGCCCCAGATGTTTTTGATACCACTCAGTCAAGTTGCACAGGTTTCTCTACTTCACAGTTGAAGAAAATGCTCACCAAGTGGAAGAGCTCCTGCCTCATTTTAGCAAATAATTAAGAGATAGTGTGACTTTTGCAAAGAACACAATTTTTCTGAATGAAAAGGATTTCCAACTATGAAAATGCCACAGGCTCTTTACTAAACACCTCTTAAAACAGCAAAACACAAAGAAACAAAAAGCCCACCTCGTTCCCCCAGAGGCCTATGTTGATAAACATTTTGGTGATTAATCTTCTGATTGTATAGTTAGTTATACATGCCAAAAATTCATACTTTCTTGCCTGGGTTTCTGCAGTTCTGTAATGTGTTTTTCATTCAGCAATATTGCTTCAAAAATTTATATTAATTATTAATTAACTAAAATACATATTAACTAACTTATATCATTATATTTCTTGTCTGCACAGTTCAATTAACTACAATTTATTTAATCCCCTATTGATGGACATTGTGTTATTTCCCTTTCTGTGTTTAATATTATATGAAATTCGGTGAGACTCTTTGACGTGACACTCTGAGTAGTCATCTGATTAGCTCCCTAAACTCTTGTAAGTGGAAATGATAAATCAAAGGGTATGCATGTTTTACCCCCCTACACACACACTGGGAACTGAACCCAGGGCCTTTGCACTGAGCTACACTGCTCGCTCTTTTATTCTTTTGATACAGAATCTCCCTAAATTAGCCAATTATCCAGAAGGGGCTGCAACTTCTGATCCTTCTGCCTCAGCCTCTCAGCGTGCTGAGATTACAGGTGTGCAGACAGGTTCTTAAAATCTGCATAACTGGACTTTCCACAGACAGAAAAAAGGAGCTTCCGGTTCTTCCTCGTTTCTGATGGACAGCTGAGAGCTGAAGCTGAAACATCGGGTTATAATTTCCTAGATAAGTTCAGCGGGCACAGCCCCCAGGCCCCTGAGGATTCATCTCACGCTTCCCTATCCTCTGTTCTCCCAGATCAGGTCTCCTAAGGAGCAACAGGGTGCAGTTTGATTAGCTCCGGGGCCTGACTTTGAAATACTGCGTCCAGGGGAGACTCGAACTGGGGAACACAACCGATGCAGGAAGGAACTATTACTGCTGACCGATACATTTAAAACTTTAAAAAAACACCTTCCAGGTTGTTGCTGTGAGATGGCTTTTACACTTGCACTGTAAGCTCTGCTTCTAGAGGAAACCAGTTATCCTCAAACCACTCACAGTGATACCTGGGATAGAGTTTCTGTGCAGAGCTGTTCAGAAACCTAGGTCTTCACGTTGTGTTCGCAGCCACGGCCTGCCCTTTAACGCCAGTGCCTCTTCCAGCTCGCCAAGCTCCAGCCAGAGAAGGAACTAAGGGAGGGCTGCACTCCACACCTCTCTTGGCAAAACTGGCTGCTCGCAAATCCACTTGCAATTAAGTTCCCCAAGCCCCTGGCGGCAAAAGCCGCCCGCGTGAGAGCGCCCTCTACTGGAAAGTGGGGACCGGTCATCGCTACAGCCCTGGAACTGCGGGCCTGTGCGGAATTAGACTGAACTGATTCCCAAACTTCCCCTGCCTGGTTTAGGGACAGAAATTGTTCAGAACTTCAAAGCAGAGATGCACTTCTCAGAGCGCAGCTATCGGTGCGTTGCAGAAGGCAAGGGAGGCCGGACTCCCTTTTCTTTTTTCCCAGCACTGGGGATTGAACCAAAGGCCTTTGCCCTGAGGTATATTCCAGCCCTGTGTAAAAATTATATATTTTATTTTGAGACGGGGTCTCCATGCCTTTCTTTTGCCCTGCCTGCTCTTACAGGGAACATCTTTAGCACCCTCAGGCAGAACAAGCTGGATTCCCCAGCACAGGCAGCAGACAGACTGCAGGGGCGGACGCCTTGACTGTGGACTCGTCCTTCGCGCAGACACACACCTCCCTCCTCTCCATATCCAGCGCTAGACACCGAGACAGAGAGGTTGAGCCACGTGTCTGGGGCTGGTAAGGGGCGGAGCTGGAATAGGAACCCTGACATTTCCAAGTTTGTGCTGGCCAGCATGGTTGCTATAATCCCATCTGGCTATTGGATTTTAGCTTTGATAAAAGCTCACCTCCTAATACGCAGTAGTCCCCTCTCAAGGAGCACTTAGGCCTCAGAGGGCAGCATTTCTGTGTGTGTGGTCCCATTTCAGGGAGACCTGGTGCAGATCCAAGGCCTGAGTGTCTATTCCTTGCTATACTGACTATAGTGATTCATGCTTTCTTAAATAATCTTTGAGAATTACGGTCCATGTGGGAGCAAGAAGACTTAATTTTTTGGATTTTTATAACAATTTAAACCTACAGGTAAATTTCCAGTACAGTGCCAAATGGAATTCCCCAAATATTTCATAGCCAGTCTGATACCCCATCAACACTGATTATTGTATCACGGCTGAGGACAATAGTCATCACAGTGAGAAGAACGACACTGAGTCACGCTTCCTTTCAAACATATTTATCCCATCATGCTTGCTACTTTCTGGAGCACTTCTGGACATCCTCTTTCATGAGTGTCTTTGTGAGGTGTAATCAAAGGTTCGGTGAATGCTGTGGCCTAGTGCCATGCATTAGAAGGGCAGGCTTGTAAAAAAAAAAACATACAGTTCTCCTTGTTCATGTTATTTACTGGATTTGGCACCGTGTGAATTATGGCTCTTGTTCCAAGTCTAAATGACCAGGAAAGGTAAACCCTTTGAACAGATTCAGAACACTGAGGCAACCATGACAGTGCAACTAAAGACACCAGGGAAGACTTCCTGAGCTGCCTCAGGCAAAGACAAAAGGGGTGAGAGAAGCGTGTTTAGGTGAGGGGGAGTGTTTTCAGGGGGATTAATAGCAATGTGCCTTTTACTGTAATACTTTTATTTTTTACTCACATACACAATGTACATTTTAATCCCACCATCTGCATTGGTCTAGGTACATAGAGGAGCAGGTATTTAGAAGACAGTATCCATAATGGTTTGGGCCAGTTTCAGAGTCATAACTTTACTCATGATATGCAAGGTGCCTTTTCCTCGACTTTATATCTGGAATTTTGTTGCTGGTATCAGTGGTAGTTATGGCAGCGGCCGATTTTCAAATGTCAGACATACCAGGCAAGGGACAAGCTCTTTGCCCACTTGATGTTTGGATCCGAAATGTCCCCCAAACCTTGTGCCTTAGAGGTTTGCTTCCCAGTGTAGCAATGTCCAGATGGCGAGGTTTGGAGTTGGTTGGATCATGAGGGTTCTGACCTCATGAATGGATTCATCCAGTTATGGATTCCTAGCTGAATGGCCTAAAGGTAGGGACTGTATTATAAAGGCAAGGCCACTCCTGTTTTACTTGGCTGCCATCAGGCAAGCAGCTTTCTCCCATAATGTGCTCCCCACCAGGACATGTTGCTTGGACATGAACCTGAAATGGTGTTGCGGACTATCCATGAAGGAAACCTCAAACCATGAGCCAAAATAGATCTCTAAGGTGATTATCTCTGGTGTTTTGTCACAGCTATGGAAAGCTGACTGATACATGTGACCTTAGATTTTACAGACTCTGTGGGAGCTGCTGCTATTGTTGGGCAGCATGTCAAATAAAGACACGTGCTTCTGGGATGTGAGTGTTGATCTGGGGGTGTCTTTGTTACTTCTCTCTCATTGCTGAGACGAAATATCCAACACCCACAAGTTAAAGGAAGAAAGGTTTATTTAGCTTACTGTTTGTAGAGGTTTCAGTCCACAGTCGGCTGGCTCCAAGGCAGGGTGGCGTAGAAGAGGGGCATTAAAGAGGAGAAACAATTCATGGCAGACAGAAAGTAGCAAAGCAACAAGGGACAAGATAAGCCTGTTTCTGTCTCTTATACTGTATCCAGGCTACTGGCATTAGGGTGGTGCCAAACCAATCAACAGACTGATTTAGTGATCACCCACCCTTAATCCTAGCATTGCACCATGCACCCATCACACAATCTAGATTTGACCTCCTCTAAAAAGGTCCCACCTGTGACTGCATGAAGCTTTGGGGGGACATCCAGACACAACCCATAACAAGGGGTTTCCATGCTGGGGAGCTCTAAGGTCTGTGATTTGGGGTTTTCTGGAGGGTGGCATGGTGAGGTCCTGTGATGTGTGGCACCTGTGTGTAGAGTGAGTGTGGGAAGGTGGACCCTGTCTGGTCTTGAGAGCATCCAGACTGGAGACTCTTGTCAGCTGAATGATGGAAGAGGTGAGTGATTGTGTCCTATTCTCAGAGGGTGGGCCAGAAGAAAGAGAGTAAGGAGCAGGCCTAGCCAGGGCCCTGGCTCTTCCCAGTTCCCATGGGTGGATGTCCACCAGTCCAAGCTTCATTCTAAACCACAGCCCCAAGATCTTCCTTTTATCTACCTGATTCTGGAGCATGAACAGGAGGGTTGGGGAATTTGGTCTACCACTGAATTTTGTGAGGTGATAGGCAGAGAGAAATCTTCTTCTCCATTGCTGTTCTCAGTGGTTTAGCCAGGAGTTGGGGAGTCCTGTGGAGTTTTTCCTGCACCAGTGTATACTAGTTTGCGTGAGCTTGATTCCCTGGGCCATCTTTAGAAGTGTGTTCTACCAAGTGTGCCACTGTTCATCAAAGCATCCTTGCAGCGTTTCTTTGAGAACTGCCTTTTGCCCAGGATGGATTTTGTTAAACACTCTCAGTGAGAGTCTTCTGCACTAGACTACGTGAGAAGATCAGAGGCTGTGGCTGCCTCACCTGCTCTCTTAGCCCCAGTGCCTTGCAGAGGACAGAAATGCTCAAAACATCTGTGTTGAATGAGTGATAATAAATTTTCGCTTATTGAAGGACAGTTTATGCTGAAATAATATGTAGTTTTCCAGGACAACTATTTCTTTCCTTCCTTCCCATGTCCCCTGTCTCTTTCCATTATGTGTAGGGAGAGTGACCTGAGACAGATTTGGGGAGCTAGGGAGGGGTCAGATAATGTGTGACCATGAAGGACATAGGGCCCAGGATTCAAATTTGATTCTAAATTCATTTGGAAGCCACTGCAAGGGAACTGCAAGAAAACAAGATATGGCTTTGTGTTTTCAAAAGATTTCTCTGATTGCATGAAGATCATGGATTTCACGGGGACAAAAGTGGAAGCAGAGGGACCTGCAGGAAAGTGCTGCAGAAACCTGGAGGGGAGAAGATGGTGGCGTGGACTGGAGGGGTCAACTTGCTCAAGGTGCAGAGTGGATTGTTTCTGGAGGTAATTTGGTGCAGAGCAGACAGGCTGTGAAAACCTAGTCAGAGAGTCTGATAGGAGAAGGGGTGACTTCCATGTGCCCTATAGAAACCAGTTCCAGCCATCTCAGCCTCCACACTTCAGTCTCACATTCAAAGTCCAGTGCGTGGACCTCTGATTGGCTCAGCCAGGAGGTGTGACAGGATGGCTGTTTTACAAACACTCCTATCAACCAGGCAGGGGAAGGTGCCCTGAGGATTCTTGAGGTGTTGATGGGAAGTGGGAACGGCAGGTGCATTAGTAAAAACAAGAGTCAACTAAGGCATGTGCACACCTGCACCTGAATTCCACAGACAACACAGCGTTTAAACTGTCTTTCAAGAGAAACCTCCAGGATCCGCTGAAGAAAGATTAGGGCTGGCTTTTCAAGAATGGACATGCAGCAGGGTGTGGTGACACATGCCTGTAATCTCAGCACTCTGGGAGGCTGAGGCAGGAGGATTAGAATTTCAAGCCTTGCCTGGGTAACTTAATGAAACCCTCTCTCAAAGTAAAAAATACATAAGGGCTGGGGGTGCATCTCAGCGCATAGGCATTGTGTTCAATCTTCAGTACTGGAGGAAACAGGTGACATGCACAGAAACAGCCAGCTTCTCGGTTCAGTGACATTTGTTTTCACAATCTCAAAATCCTCCCAGCAGAACATGATAACCTTCCCTGAAAATAAACACATGACTTGTAAAGGGGCATGATGCCCACCCGTGCCTGCACAAAAGAACTCTGAGCCTCACTCTCCTTGCCATTTCGTCAGCCCACACAGCTTCTCCCCTCTCTCTGCATTCCCGGTCTGCTAACTCATCGGGAAAGCAGGTGAGAAATTATAGCTCCCAGCCTCCCTGTTGGTTTACCTCACAAAAATAACTTTATCTTTTTGCAAAAACCTGGTGCCATACTACTGGCATCAGGGAACTTGAGTAGCAACCCTGGCTTAACATCAAAAATACAACAGACTGGGCTGGGTGGTAGCTTAGTGACAGTGTTTGCCTGCATGCACGAGGGTTTGCAGTTATCTTCAGCACTGTGAAGACAAACAAAAATGCAACAGGTGTCTTCTAAGGGGAGCTACGCTTATAATCACATCACTGCTACTTTGTAGAAAAAATTTCATGGCATGTTGAGCTACTGAACACATTAACACTGGCTAACGAAGCACTAAAGCAACACCCATGTAAAGTAACAGCATACAAAATTAACATTAATCCCTAATACCTTCTCTAAAATCAAGTTTAAATTGACAACATCTGCGCCACATTGTTTCCTGTTAAGTCCCTTCTGCATTCTCTGCACTGTCTGGGTTTCCAGAACTCAGGTGGAGGCTCAGGCTGAAGGAGGACCTCCTGGTTTCCGTAGAGTATCCCAGGAGTTGCTTTCTGTATCTCAGTCTCTCTCTGTTTTTCCTCACCCGGCTAACACAATGGCACCATTTTGTATTGCCAGCTAATATGAAGTGGACACAGTTGCAACAGAAGAAAAAACACTTAGCATTGGAGCCTAAAAGTTGTCTCTGATACACTTGCTCCCTTGGGCAAATCACCTTCTCCAAGTGGAATTTTGCCCTCCACAATGTGTTACCAAATTGTTCACCTTACCAACTGAGCATGTCCATAAAAGCACTTAGAAAACAGTGAAGAACTACCCACATTCAAGGTATGACCGTTAATGCAGATGATTTCAGGATCAGGAATTCTGGTCTGTTTATATTTTCTATAAAATTGTCTGTTTTGCCTCGCCTTGCTTGTACATCCAGACTGGACTGGACTGTTTTCTGTCTTACCAAGTGACTCCAATTCAAAGTGTCTAAAGAACCTTAAATATCACCCTCTCCAAAAAGCTTACCATGCTCCCGCTATGTGTCTCAGGTACTTTCTCTTTGGACCCTCTACAGCCTCTATTAGAACCTCTATTTGAATATTATTCTACGGATGTAAGGATGTCTCTAATTAACTGTGTTTCATTTGGTGTTAGTTTCATTTTGTAATTTTAACTCCTCTCATAATGTTAGTTTTGTCATCTAATGACTTCTATGTCTGCATCTGGGATGAAGTGTTGTGACTACTAATTACCTTCTTACTGCAGCCTGACGGCAGTGATTACATAGGGCTGGGCATGCTGCTGTGTGACAGTATTTGACTTTTGAAGAGTAGTGTCTTCACTTGTTTTGTCACTTTCTCGACTGTGTAAAGGGAGGGTTTGTTTTTTGTTTTTTTAGGGCAAGATCTCACTGTGTAGCCCAGGCTGACCTCAAACTCACAGAGATACTCTTGCCTCAACCTCCTGAGTTCTGGGATGATGAGAAATGATGTTCTAATAAACAAAAGTAAAATGATCTGAAGTGTGCTTGGTTATTCCATGCATTCTTCATAACCAAATATATGTGAATATACGTGGAGCCTAAAATGTGAATGTCTCAAGTTTCACCAAGCTTTATAAGGGCAAGAGCTAGATCTGTTCTTTATGCATTTTCATGGTTCCACACATACAAAAAGGAGTCAAATATTTGGCTGAGTGAATGAATGAGCCAGTACGGTGGCTGAGGAGAGATACAAGACACATATAGTGAAAATAATTTGATATATTTGTAAGGTCAATAAGAACAACAAGAAGGCCATGCCTCTGTGTCCATTTCTGCCCTGAAGCTTGGAATGCTCCCTTCTCCTAGACTTCACAGTGCACTGGAGCATGCACAGGGGCATTTCACCTCCCACTCTGTCCAGACATGGATATCATCATCTCACAATTGTGTGCAGCATGGTGAGCAACCACAGTGTCAGCTTACACAGTAAGATACTTGGAGGTTGTGTGACATCTTTTAAACAGCTTGAACCCAGAATAACTAATCACAGTCTCAAAATAGCCAGACATACTATAGCTGGCCTTCAAGTTGCAAAACTCCCAATAACTTCACCTTGTGTCCTACTGTTGCTATAGATAAAGTTGTGGAATTAAAGGTAAGAAAGGGCCAGAGATGAGCAGCTGTAAGTAGGAATCATTTTTCTGCTTGTTTTGAATGTAGAGCCAATATGTAAGATTATGTCAGAGTTTTTACAGTTTTACTCATTCATATTATATGTTTCAGTACACTGTATTTCATTGGGCCATAAATACTTCTTAGCAAAACAGTTTCTACTATCTTCGGAATTTTATGTTTGAAAATACATACTTTCCCCCAGGGTTTTGGGCATTTAAACCATCCAGAAATGAGACGCAATCAAGAAGACTAACAGAAGGAGGAGAACTAGAGATTTGTTTGGGTTACTTGCTACTCTGATTTTTTTTGTCACTGTCTCCCTAACCCTGTGACCAACGCCCCTCCTTACGTACTTCACATAGCTTGTGGGCTCTATTTTTAAATGAATGAAAGTGTCACAGATTAAGCGCTTCAAAACAAGTTTCATACCATTGGCTTCAGTCTTTTTGCCCTGAAAAACCGTCATTAAGTGATTGCTGTAACCACTGTTTATTGTCTTTGGTTGCCAGACAGACTCGGCTTGGCAAATGTTTTTAAGTAACACAAACTCTCATCACTTTAAAACATACTGGTAGATATGATGGAGACTTCTAAAAGTGAAGAAAAAAGATTATCTATCTCTGTCCAACTGCAATCCACTGAAATGCTATCTGGGGATTATCGAGTGTCAGATGGCGCCTTTATAACAACCACCCGGCAACTAGAGAAATATATGTGAAAGGCTCTGGACAAGAGGTGAGGCTATGAGGACACGTTATTTGAATGTTAGCATAGGTATTAATTTGGAGTGAGATTGACACACTCTATTGTAGATTTTATTAAAATATTTTTGAGGCTTTTACATATAGCATAGCACATATGATCTCTACAATTATGATCTTCTTTTATCAAAATGTATGTTTCAAGAATAAAGAGAAACAGTACCCCCAAGGTTCAAAGAAAAATAAAAATAGATAATTATTATCATATCTTGAATTAGTGCAAATCTGTCTCTTGCATTGATTCTAATAGATTTTTCCATCTTTTTTGGCTTTGGGGACTATAAATAAAGCTGAAACTCCTCTGAAGAGCTTAATTATGTGTATATAATCTGTTAATTAATCAGTTATTTCCATTAAAATGCAGTTTTAATTCATGCAAAGTGAGTTCTTGCACATTACACAAGATAAACAAATAGCAAAACTACCCAAATGCTACCAAGGTACTGAACAGCCTGCTCAGGCCATGTCAGGGCATGACCTAGCAGAAAATTACAACTACAACCAGAGGCTAAGGCTTGGATTACAGACCAGGGATGACAAACAGTGGCACTCCTTGTGCCCCTCCCCTGTGTCCTGTCCACAGCAGACATTTCTAACCCATGATGACACTCTCTCTGTCGGCCCAGGAGCAACCTCAGAGTCTCCGCAGAGCCTATGCTGGCCAGTTACTCTCAATCAAGCGGGGATCTCACATGAAACCTATATTCAGTCCAATTACAACCACTCATCAAGAGATTAGGTTTTATACCCTGTAACTATTGTTAGGAGTCTTTGAGGTCCACGAGAGGTGGGAAAGTGCCAGAGATGAGCAGAAGTAGGAATCACGTTTCTCCTTGCTTTGTAGGCAGAGCTGATATGTGAGATTATTTCAGAGCATTGCAGTTTCACTCCTTTCCTCTTGTAAGGTTCTGGTCCAGGGAAGATATTTGCATAGAGCAAAAAGAAAAGGAAAGCGCAAGCGCATTTACGGCTAGGTAAAGAGCCGCACTCCATGCCAAACTCTTGGACCTGGTTCAGTCTGAAAGTCATGTGGGAGTGCTCCTCTCTACTCCTCCCCACCAAATGCACATTCTGGGACCTTTCTGGGAGCAAGAGGTGGCAGAGAAGACAGAGGCAGAAGAGGAAGGATGAGGGAAAGAACAGTTGTAGGCCATGTCTTAAAAAGAGCCCTGAATTCACATCTCTTTACAAATCATAGGCATTTCTTGAATGCTTCTTGTGTGACAGCCACCGTGCTAAAATTGATATCATCGTCTTGGTGGATAATCCCAAAACCCTTCTGAGGAAGTTTATCAGCTAGAAATCTCTTGGGTAACAAACACATCAGAATCCTTCTCTGAGGTGAGGGCAGGAATAAGTGGAACTGCCCAGGAGACCTAGTGGGTGGGGTTTGGAAAGGTTCCTTCTCTCTGGATCTGAGGGCAAGCAGGAGGGGAGCCCAGGAAAGGAGCTAACATCCCAGGAGAGGCCACTGGGGCAGAGGTGTGCCTTGTGGGGTAGAGAAATGTACTCCCCATAGCTGAGAGGGAGGGGGCCACCCTGGGAGTACCTTCTCCAACTTCTCCCTTCACTTCTTCTCTCCCACTTTCTGCCAGTGTCACTCATGAAACAAACTCTTTGGAAACCCCAGGACACTGGCCTCTTGATGTGGTCTATAAAACCAGCCTCCTCTGGGATAGGAGGCTGAGCACCAGCTCGTAAGCCAGAGCTGGATCTGGTGGGACAAGAATGCAGCCCTGGCAGATGGCAGAAAATCCCAACAACGATGACTTAACCATTTAGGAGACTGTGGAAAGAAAAGTTTCAGCTGCTCAGCAGGGAGGTAACTAGCTTCCTGCTAGGTCTTCACTCCCACAGGTATTGCCCATGACTCTGGGCAAGACAGGAAGGGCCCAGAGCAAAAGCCAAGTTCCACCAAAGTCTGTCCCTTCTTCATCAGGGAGATATTTGTGTCTTGTTGCCATTCCACTGGGCATGCTCGGGTCATGGGTCTTTCTTCAGCTGCAAAGGCAGCCTAGGAGGGAAGTATTTCCAGTGTAGCTGGGATGTAGACACCTGATAAATTGGAGTTCAGATAAAGAATACATTTTTAGTAAATGGGATATACTTTTACTTAAAATTTGTCATTACACACATTTAGTAGGGCACAATCTATTTTTATTTGCTAAATCTGACAGCTCTAACTTCGGTGCAATGTCACCCAAAGAAGTTTGAGGTTTGGTATAGGAAGGAGATGCAGATAATGAGTAAGAGACATGCTAGAGTTACAACAGAGGGACACCGTAATTATTCTCTTTTACAGATTCAGAGCTAAGACTTAGAGAAAGGGAGGAATTTATTCCAGGTTACATAACGAAGAAGTGCTAACACAGGGATTACAGGAAATTCCGTGTCTTCTAAAAGTTGTATTTGCAGCTTCAATGAGTTAAGAGATGCCAAGAGCAAAAGAGGGCAGCTTATGAGCTCTTCAGCACAGTGACCACTCCGCAAATGAGATGTGGCCCGACAGAAATTAGGCTGTGCCCCGTGAAGGTCAGGTTGTCTCCTGTCATATCAGTAACTCCTCCTCCTAGAGTAGTGGTTCTCTATGTGGAATAGGGGCCACCCCTCCAGGGAACATCCGGCAATGAGCAGAAACATGTTCAGGTATCGCAAATGGGAAAGGGCACCACTGGCATCCACAGGGAGAGGTCAGGGATGGTGCTAAGTATTCTACAATACATGGGATGTTCTGTTCTGAAATGTGGTTGGTGCTGAGATCCCAGAGGATGCCGAGGAGCAGAGAAGAGCACAGCAGTTGCTCCTACCACTCACCCTTCATACAAGTAGGAAGCTCAGACAGAGACCCCTAGGTGAGATTTTTCCCAACATCTGTGTCTTAGAGTAGAACAGTTCATGTGCTATTCCCTCTGAGATTTGAACATTTAACTTTTCCTATGGCACAGAAGTGAAGAATATGCCAGGAGAAGACAGATGTTCCCAAACCAGAGAGACCAGGGCTCTCACAAGTGACTCTAGAATTCACAATTAGGGGAAGTTATTAGTGCCATTAGGAATGATTTGTTGAAAACTAATAATAACTTGTGTCCAAGGAACTTAATGCCATTTACTTCTTTGCTAGAGCTAAGTGTAGGCAGAATTAAGCATGCTGCTTCAAGTCGTATTTTCTTTTCTTTTTTTTTTATTTTAAAAGTAAAAGAACAAAAACACTAGCAAACGACACACAGTAGCACAAGAACAGTACAAAAACTGAACTACAGATAAGGTGGCAGGAGATCAACAATGGTTGTTGTATTACACATTGATAACTTCAAAGTGTGTGCTCAGGACAATACAAATAGACATACAAGATTGACCAAACCATTAATCATCGAATGTTCCTTACATCAAAATGACATGAGACAATAGTGCAACCACGTCAGCCATCCTGCACCTATATACACACCTACACAGCTATCCCCCTCTTCCTTTTCTCCTTCCCTTCATCCCGATTGCTCTCTACTTTTGAGCAGTCTCCCTTCATACCTCCCAATTTATATTCCAACCTCCAGATTCCTACACTAATGATACAATACTCTGTTTGCACATGCACATCTGATTTACCTTACTTCTGAGTATGGTCTCTAACCATGACCGTTTGCCTATAAAAGCCTCTAGTTTGTCTTTCTTTATAGCTGAATAATATTTCATTGTGTAAAAATGCCACAGTTTTTTAATCCAGTCCTCTGTGGATGGACATTTGGATTGCTTCCACAATTTAGATATTACAAATTGTGCTGCTATAAATATGGGTACACATATATCATGGTTATATGACGTTTTCAGATCTTCTGGGAAAATACCCAGAAGGGTAATAGCTGAGTTGGCTGGGACCTCTAGACCTAGTTTGCTGAGGAATCTCCAAACCGATCACCGTGGTTTCACCAGTCTGCATTCCCACCAGCAGTGCAGGAGAGTTTCTATTTCTCCACAGCCTCGCCAGCATTTGTTATTGGATGATTTCTTGATGCTGGCCAATCTTACTGGGGTGAGATGAAATCTCAATGTTGTTTTCATTTGCGTTTCTCAAATGACTAAAGATGTAGAACATTTTCTCATATATTTATTTGCCCTTTGTATTTCTTTATCTGAGAAGTGTGTATTCATCTCAGATGCCCATTTCTGGGTCTTTGAATTTGGACAGGTTCATGTTTTTTAATTCTTTGTATGTTCCAGATAGAAGGCCTTTGTCTGAGGAACAGCCAGCTAGGATTTTTTCCCAATCTGTGGGTTTTCTTTTTACTCTGCTGGTGATTTCTTTAGATGTGCAAAAACTTTTCAGTAAAATGAAGTCCCAGTTATTGATTCTTTGAAGTGTTTCCCTTGCAGTTTGATTTTTGTTCATGAACTCTCTGCCTACTCCTATGTCTTGAAGATTTTTACCTACTTTCTCTTCCAATAGGTTTAGTGTCCCTGTTTTAATATTGAGATCTGTGATCCATTTTGACTTGAGTTTGGTGCATGGTGATAGACTTGGGTCTATTTTCAGTCTTCGGCAAGTGGCAAGCCAATTTCTCCAGCATCATTTATTAAAGAGGCTATCTTTCTTCCAGTGAGGTTGTTTGGCCCCTTTGTCAAAGATTAGGTGGCTGAGTGTGTCTGTGGTTGTGGCTGTATCTTCCAGTCTGTTCCATTGATCCTCAGGTCTGTTTTTGAGCCAGTACCAGGTTGATTTTATTACAGTAGCTTTGTAGTATAATTTCAGGTCAGGGGTTGTGATTCCACCTGACTTGTCCTTGTGGCCCAGAATTGCTTTTGCTATTCTGGGTCTCTTCTGGTTTGAGATGAATTTAAGACATGTTTTCTCTAGATCTGTGAGGTATGCTGATGGTAGTTTAATGGGAATTGGATTGAATCTGTACAACAGTTTTGGTAGTATGGCCATTTCCACAATGTTGGTTCTTCCTAACCATGATCAGGGAATGTTTTTCCATTTATTGAAATCCTCTTCGATCTCTTTTTTCAGAGTACTGTAGTTTTCATTGAATAGATCTTTTATCTCTTTTGTTAGATTGATTCCTAAATATTTCAATTTCTTGAATGCTATTGTAAAGGGTATGGTTTCATTCATTTCTCCTTCAGTCTGTTTGTTGTTTGTGTATAGGAATGCTATTGATTTTTGGGTGTTGACTTTGTATCCAGCTACTCTGCTGAATTTGTCGATTAATTGAAGGAGTCTTCTTGTGGAGTTTTTGGGGTCTTCCATGTAAAGTATCATGTCATCTGCAAATAGTGATAGTTTTACTTCTTCCTTTCCTATCCTTATTCCTTTCATTTCACTCTCTTGTCTAATTGCTCTGGCTAATGCTTCTAGAACTATGTTGAATAGTAGTGGTGACAGTGGACAGCCTTGTCTTGTTCCTGACTTTAAAGTGAAAGCTTTTAGTTTTTGTCCATTTAGTATGATGTTGGCTGTTGGTTTGTCATAGATGACTTTGATCAGACTGAGGTAGAGGCCATCTATTTCTATTTTTTCTAGGGTTTTTAACATGAATGCATGTTGGTCAAGTCGTATTTTAAAACCAAATAGAGATTCTACTTGTGCTCTTTTGGATCAGCCACATTTCAGCCATCTCATATTTGTGTGAGTTCAGAAGATCAGCATGCACACAAATTTGTTTCTCACAGACTGACTTTGTTTATATTCAAGAACAGCCTATGTTAGAAAATGATTATTGATAAACGTTCAAATATTTTTCTATTTAACTTGGTGAACATTTGTTGTCTTTTTAAAGATTACAGTAAAAGAAGGGATACTTATTGCTTTATTAGTGAATAAGTTACTAGTGAAAGACTAGGGCAGAGAGCTAGATTTGAGCCATTGTTCTACTTGTTAAAAATATAATGTTGATCAGAATCTAGAGACTCCAAGTTTCAAACTATTTTATTTCTCCTCCAGAGTCTGATTTCCTTGCTAGTCTATGCCATGGTAACTTGTGATAGTGCCCCAACAGAGACGCTGGGCTAGATTTTATATCCCTTGTGATCCTTGGTAGATGTCCAGCCTAAACCTTATTCCTCTGTTGAAGCTGTGCCAGACCCTCAGTAAATGTCAAGCCAAGAGCTCTTGAAAAGCTGAACCTCTACTGTCAGTCTAGCATGATTTATAAATTACCATTTGGCTATCTAGAGCTTACCATTTGGTTATCGAGGTGCTTGTATTAGCTAGAGCCAGAAATTTTAGCTTATTAAACACAAGTTTCATGAGGCTTTTCAAATTGGACTTTAGCCAGAGGATATTGGTTACTTAAGAAGCCAAAGGGGATCATTAGAGACAGGGCTCATTTCTAAAGTGGCCCAGTGGCATTAATCCCAGGGAGAGGAACCAGCAAACACAGATCATCTACTCTGTTAGGTACTGGACGCGCACACGCTCTATTTTTCACAACAAATCAGCTTCCTCACTCCCAGTAGAAAGAGGGGGAAATGACCTCAGGCATGTCACCTGGTAAAACATCAATTTGTTTATCTAGGAGTAATTATAGTGCCTCCTACATGATTATGTTGTGAGGATGAATAGATGTGCTAAGGGCTTATGTACTGCTGGGTCTTATTTTCATGATTTTTAACAAGACTAGCGGGTGAGACAGGCCCAAGTCCACTCTCACGATAGCACACAGCCTCCAAGTAACAGGAGCCACATTGTTTTGTTTTTGTTCCGGGTACGGCTCAGGTGGGCGTTGGCGTACACAGAGCCCTTTCTCCATTCCCCAAATTTAACTTATTGTTTAATCTCCAAAACCCCTCTTCCAGTCCCCAAAAAGAAGAAAAACAAAAGCGCACAGGCCAAGCACCGAGTGCACGCTTCTTTCTAGTCCTAAGGTCTCTTTCCTTGCTGGTTTTGAGACATTCATGACTCTTTCAGGCTGGTGTGCTGGGGTTACCACCGGATAAAGGAGTGGTTACAGGAAAGGTGGCCCGGCAGTTACGCGGCCTGGCCAGGAGCCACTCTAACTTCCTTAATGGCTCTCCGCCAACTCTGCTCTTGGACGGCTACCACCCAGTACTGCCCGATACTTAGGGGTAAGGAGGAGGAGGAGGAGGGCAAAAGTAAAATATCTGCTTCTGCTTCTTTTTAACTGTAACAAGGTAATAACAATACACCCAAAGTCAGAGATCACGTCCTACAGGAAGCCTTTCTTGACTCCACCATGACCTGTGGCTGTGTTGGTTCCCCATGTCCAGTCTCCTATCACGTCTCAGATTAGATCACCTTACAATATTACAGCTACCTAGGTTAACTGACAAAGCCCCAGGCCAAGCCTCCAAATTCCTAGGGGACAGAGCTGTGTGGTATTCCCATTGGGCTGCACAGTCTACCAAGTAGGACTAAAAAATACAGTGACTATTTATACTGTAAAAATTTTTTCCTATGTAATTTGACAATTTATATTGATTTAGTTTTATTAATTATGTTTATCAGTACATTTTAAATATACACAACGATTACTTTCATCATAAGGACTTTGCACCTGTACATGACTTATCACAACTCTTTCTTTTTCCCATTCTCTTGTTCTCCATTCGATCCCTCTTCCTGCTCATTAAAAGTTTTGTTTCCATTTCTCCCTCTTTTCTCTTTCTTTTTTCCTTCCTTCCTTTCCCCTTCCCCCTCCCTACTTCCCCTTCCCAGTCCAGCATTTTCTTCCTATTTCATGATATCTAGCCTATATTCTGGCCCTTATTTATACTTTCAGTTTCTCACAATAGAGAAACAATCTAATAGTTACCCATGTGTGTTCACTTTACTTCACTTAAGAGTATGGTCTCAAGGTCCATCAATTTACCTATAGATGTTTCACGTTTATCCTTTATGGTTGAGTAGTACTCCATTATGTAAAAATTCCCATATCGCTCTGCCAGACCCTGGGGCATGCCAGGCACTCTGCCCCACCTCCGGGTCATGCCAGGCACTCTGTCTGGCCCCTGGGACGGCCCTGAAGACTCACCTGAGCCTATAGACGTGGACGAGCTGACAGATTCTGGCGGTTCGCTGTGTAACCCCGCCTACCCGACCAGACACTGATGGCTGTGAGGGCTTGCCAAAAGGTGCTTCTCCACCTCCTGCCATAGCAATTTTGTACACCCATGTAATATACAGCATATTTAGAAGCAGCCAAGTCTCTTCCCAAAGTAAGAGCATAAGGGAGTAAATAAACCAAAAGTGCAGTTATTACCAGTGGGAAGACCACTGACAGGTTGGTAGAATAACGGAGGTGAAGTGGAGAAAATTGATTAATTGAACAAGCCATCATCTATATAACTGAGTAATAAAGACAAAGATAACATTATGTATCCAGTGGTAACCCCCTACTATTTTCTCTGTAATTTGGTATTTCCTTTATTGTTTTGGTGTTAATAAATGCAAAGACAACACTATGTAATACAGCATCCAGTGATGGTTCCCTAATGTCTCCTCTGTAATTTAGTATTTCCTTTATTGATTTTGTTATAACAAATATGAAAATAACATTATGTTATACAGCATCCAGTGCCAATTCCCTACAGTTTTCTCTATAACTTGGTATTCTCTATATTGTTTCTGTGTTATTCTGGGTTCTTTTGTCTTAAAAGTAAAATTAAAAAAAAATACCCACATCTTTATCCATTCATTGGTTGAAGGGCATTTGGACTGTTTCTAAGATTTAGCTATTACAAACTGCTCCTATAAACATGTGTGTGCATACATCACAGTGGTATGGTGTTTTTAATTCTTTTGGGAAGATACCAAGAAGGGGAACAGCTGGGTTAAATGGAACCTCTAGTTTTAGCTTTTTGCAAAATCTCCATACTGTTTTCTACAGTGGTTGTACCAGTCTGCATTCCTACCAACAGTAGAGAATAGCTCCTTTTCCTCACAGCCCCTCCAGCATTTGTTATTGGTTGATTTCTTGATAATTGCCATTCTTGAGTGAGATGGAACCTCAGCACTGTTTTAATTTGCATTCTCAAGTGGCCAGTGATGTTGAATACTTTTTTATATATTTATTTGCCATTTCTAATTCTTCATTTGAGAAGTGTCTATTTTAGAGGCCCATTTTTTGATTGGGTCTTTAAATCTGGAGAGGTCTGATGTTCTCAATATTAGTGCTTTATCTGAACAACAGCGGGTAAAAGTTGTTTCCCACTCAAGTTTTTTCTTAACTCTGTTGATGATTTCTTTTGCTGTGCAAAAGCTTTTTAATAAGAAGAGATCTCATTGGTTTTGTGTTTGAAATATTTCCCTTGTAGGCTGGTTAAACTGTAAAGAAATTATTACAGTTAAAGCACATTACCATTGATCCTCCTCAAAATACTTCCCCTCACTTCACACATTTATCCCACCATTTTTGCCTTTCTGACGCAGTTCTGGAAGTTCTCTTTCATGGGTGTCTTTAGCCATGCTGTCGGGGCTCCTTCAGTGTCCTGAATCAATTCAAAATATGGCCCTTTCATGGTCATTTTGACTTCGGGGAAGATCCAGAAGTCACATGGTGCCAGACTGGGGGAATGAGGTGGGCATAGGGGCATTATCACGTTTTAAAGGCTGCCTTTCTTCGGGATGGCGTTCAGCAGCAACATTCAGTATTTCTTATCACACCTTATAAAGACACCAAAGATGACTCCCAGAACTGCCTCAGAAAGTGGCGTAGGATAAGTGTGCTCCAAGGGAGGGGGAGTACTGAGAAGGTGGATTTACATAATGTATCCTCTATGGTAATAACTTTGTTTTCAGTTGAAACATTCACTGTAGTTTTTGTTTGTACCTCACAGGTAATAAACACTTGATAAACAAACGAAGAGCAAGTGCAAAACCAGAGAAAGAGAAGTTGATGCCTGGTGTGCTGGGCACCCTTGAACTGCTGCAGGAGAGAGTGAGGGGGTGAGGAGAGTGCTGAGCGCAGTGCACCCCGGTCCTTGGAGGTTAAGCGGATGCAGCATGCACGTCTGACCTCAGGCATTCGGACCTGGTGACCCAGACAGGCCAGAACCGTGTTTGCCCACTTTTCCCCCTAGATCGCAGTAACGTACATATTGCATACAATTTACCATTTTAACTACTTGTAAGAATACAAACCAGGTGTGGCAGCACACATCTGTAATCCCAGGACTCAGGAGGCTGAAGCATGAATTTGTAGCCCAGCCTGGGCTACATAGTGAGCTCAAGACCAGTCCAAACTACATAGTGAGATCCTACCTCAAAAGCCAAACCAAAACAAAAAAAAGAATAAAATTCAGTGACACGAATTATATTCATCATGCATGTCATTGCTAGTTCCCCAAATTTTTATTCCTTAAAATAGATATTCTAACTATCAAGAATTAATTTCCTTAAGGGACATTCTCCCAAAGAGAAGTAACCATTGGAGCAGCCTTTGCAGCAGACCTTTGCCTGCTGAACTGTCTGTGGAATTTATAGCTCCACATTTTGAATCTGATACCCAAAAATGGGAAAACAGAGGAACAAAACGCAGTCTCAAAACTCAACCCCACCCAGAACAAGTTTTGAATGTGAGGATACAGGGGAATCAGGAAATCACATACCTGCAAGTTATGAAATGATTGCATCCGAAATGAAACAATTCCAACAGGCCATAAAAGAGCTTAAAACAGAAAGAAGCCACATACCCGCAATGATTTCTCAGATAAAAAACGAGCTGAAAACAATGATGGAAGAAATGTTCCGTGCACATAGAGAAGATATAGACAAAAGACTAGAAGAAAATAGGAAACAAATGGAAACGTTACAAGAGCAATTTAGGAATG
>PVLD010019771.1:0-35517 GCA_004027595.1 Dinomys branickii
AGGAAGGAAAGGTTTATTTAGCTTACAGTTTGTGGAGGTTTCAGTCCATACTTGGCTGGTTCAGAGGCAGAGTGGCACATGGCAGAGGGCAAATGTTCATGGCAGCAGGGCACAGCAAAAACAACAAGGAAAAGGGAGGAATGGCTGCAAGCAGCCTCTCTCCTTCTCTTACATTGTAAACAGGCTACCCCCACCCAGGAGGCGTAGCTCTCACACAGTGTCCATGCCCTCCAATTCCATAGGCGCAGGATGTGTACAAAAATAAGCACCTTGGCTTCCTGCTGAATCACTCAGCCAAACCTCTAGACTCCCCAAGTTGACACAATGTATCAACCATAACACATGTACCCTACCTCACAAGCCTTCTAAGATCAGTAAGTTAAAAGTGCAAATTTTCATCCTTACCAACTACCACATGGTGTAAGTAGCTAGTGAGTTTAAACATTGCACTTGCGTGTGTTGGCTGAGATTGGAGTGTACATAGAGGCAGGGTGGAGGGTTAAGGTTAGAACCTCTGTGGTTTGCTTTTCAGTACAACTGATTCCATTGCTGATTTAAGAATGAACATCAAGGTTACAGGTGGAAGAAATGTGCTGCACCAAAATGCTCACTTGGCAACTGTTCTTAGGGATCATCTTTGGCCTTGGTGGATCCTACACTGAGCACCTTATACTTTACAGACAGAAGAAATCTACAGATTTAGGTATATTTGGGGAAAATATCACATAAAAATTTTCTTTCTTTAAATTCACCAGTGTAATCCCAGAACTTGGGAGGCTGAAGCATGAGGATTGTTCCAAGTTCAAGACCAACATGGGCTACAAAATGAGCTCAAGCCCAGCCTGAGCTGCACAGCGATCTTGTCTGACAAAGACAAAAATAAAAAATAAATTTATCAGAAAATAATTGTGGGACAAGTCTTTATTAAAAAATATCTGGTTGAGCTTTGATCATGTAGACAATACTAATATGTTTTAAAGATAAAAAGAAAATTTAAGAAAGGCAGGAAAATCCCTACCTTTGAGCAGTCAACAGTCACAGGGGTGACATACACTTATGCTGATGTGATGAAGACTCTAGCAAAGGAATTGTTACGGTGTCAAAGAAATACATAGGAGAGATTAAACCCAGAGAGGGGCTTTTGGGGCCTTGTTTAACTGTACTGTAGGCATATGCTGTGACTCTCCAGTCAGTGACAAAGGATCCAGGCTGGACTGCTCCCACTTTACATCGTAGCAGTCCTAATGGAAATGCGCTATATGAAATTGGTGCTTAGAAGCTTTGGCCCGCAGCACGTTCCTCACTGGACATTTTCGGAATCAAGTCGGAGGGAAATAAAGCACGTGAAGAATGAAGGGCATGCTTCAGGACACACCTCTACACTCAGCCTTCAGCTGAGTAATGAGCTCCATCCACACCTACGCAGCAGGCCAAGGACACAGGTGTGAGCAAGTCCCAGTCCCTGTGCTGGGAGAACCTTCCTTTTCTCCTGGAGGGGACGGACAGTAGAGCCATGAGCAAATAGTGCAATATAATTTTAGATGCCAGAAGATGCTCTGGATGTCATGCATTAGCTGGCGTGTGATCGAGAACATGAACAGTATCTGCTGTCAAGGCTCTCAGGCTGGCAACGCTGCGTAGTACACTAACCGTGAGGATAGAGCATCAGGCGAAGAATGGGCCTGGGATGCCTTTGTAATAGAAAGGATGCTGGTTTTGCTGGAGGTGGATGATGTGTGGGGCAGGAGGCAGTGAGTCCAGGGAGGTGGGTGGGACTAGCTCAGAGGGGCCAGCGTGGGAAGATACACGAACTATCCCACAGTGGGAAGACCCCAGTGACAGTGGTTACAGGCCATGGCCAGGGAGGTCCATCTCATAGTAAGTATCAGAGCATCATTACTCAACAGACAAGCAAGCTCTGTGTTTAAGGCTTGTGGGCAAGGCTCAGATGCAAGTCATAGGGCTAAACTCCCCAGGGAATTTGCAATAGCGAGAAGCTCTTGAAACAGTTGTTGTGTAGGGCCCAGGTTAGAGACAAGCGCTGTGTTTGTAGTCAACATGGAAGCTTTTTTGACTTGGTTAGCATTTCCTTATTCTTGAGGGCTTCGTAGAGCAGAGAAGTCCCAGGAATGTATGGAGTGTGCAGCAAGATGCTAGAGGATGGGTCTTCTGGTTTTAATATAGTCATGAGTGGTGTTTTATAGATTCCTTTTATAGTTGCCAGTTAAGAGGGGGCTGGTGCATGCAGTCATTTGGGGGTAAAAACCCTGGGGCAGATGAGCAAATATTCTATGAACCTTTCTAGACTATTCCTGCGGGACAGCATTTTCTGTCCTTAAGAAAGTAGGATTTTGGAAGATGAGGTTATTGGTACCATTCAGCTGGGCCCACAAGAAGCAGTTTGCAGATGGTTATCATCTGCTGGCCTATATTCCTCCCAAACACCCCACATACCCACAGCAACCAAGCTGAGCACCCACACGTGTGTAGTCTGCGTTAGCAGTGCGTTACTGTTACATGACGTGCAGTAGATGAGACTGTTGATCCCAGGAAGGCTTTTCTAGTCAGATAGCTTCATTGCCTATGATAGAAACTTCCAGAAACTCAACTGAAACCCTTTGTCTTGTTGCTTCCACCACCTTAAACTCATTCATTACAATTCTGACCCACTTTTAATCTGTACTAAAGTATTCCCCATGATCCACTTCAAAACTCCAATCAACGGTAGCCTTGCTCTTCTTCTGAGATAACCCCAAACCCTGGTGAGTGGTCCCTTCCCCCATAGTAGTAGACTACTGTTGTCTCTTAGGACACAACAGCTTGTGATGATGTCAGAGTTTGAGGGGAGGGACAGACTAGCACAAATGAGACAAGGCCCACGAGCCTTTCTCCTGGTGCTTAAGACAGATGGTAACATAAAAGTGAGAGAAGGAGAGGGTGAACCACAGACTGGGAGAAAATGTTGTAAAATTCACATCCCATAAAGGGCAGGTAGCCAAAATTTATAAAGAACTCTCAAAACTCAACAATAAGCAAACAGCACAGCTGAAAAAGGGGCAAAAGATCTGAACAGAAACCTTACTGCAAAATATTTAGGAATGGAAAATAAGCATAAAAAAATGATGTTCCTCATCACGCCATTAGGAATTGCAAGTAAAATGAAGCAATGCCAGTCTGCACCAAATCCCAAACTCCAAGAACGCTGGGTGCTTGTGTGCTTCAGAGCAGCTGGAACTCTCATTCATTACTGATGGGAAGGCAGGTGGTGCTACAGCCACTTTGACGCCAAGAAATTTATTACAAAAGCAAACGCACTCTTACTGTCATGGACTGAATACTGTTCCCCTCAAAATTCATATGTTGGCAGCCAGTCCTCCAAGATGGCAGCGTTGGGACGTGGGATTTGGGGGATTAGACGAGGTGGCAGTTCCTCCTGAGTGGAATCAGTGCCCTTAGGGTAGAGACCCCAGAGAGCTCCCTCCCTCCTTCCATCATGTGAGGACCGCCAAGAGGACAGATGTGTATAAGCCAGAAGGGGCCCTCACTAGACACCAGACAGAAACTGGTGGCACCTTACTCTTGGATGCGCATTCTCCAGAGTGGGGAGAAATAAATTTCTGTGGTGGGAGACGGCCTAAGGCTTCTGTTCGCAGCAGCCCGAACAGATTCCACACAGCCCAGCAACCATGCTTGTCAAAAGCCTTGTGAAACACCAAGAGTGAATGAACCCTGTTGCCCACTGCGGGACTTAGTTAATCTGTGGATATGGGACCCTCAGCCGTGACCCCTAATGTACCTAACACCACTGTGGTGTTAATAGTGAGCAAAACTGATGGTGCTGGTGGGGGACCTTCTGGGCTCAAACTCTCTGCAAGTCAGAAACTGCTCACAAATGCACTAACTAAAAAAGAACAAGAAGTTCCAAAGGTGAGATAAGTCATTTGGGAGAGGTAGATGTCAAGTCATATGAAAATAGCCTGGGCCAGTAGAGAGGATACATATTTCCTCAGGGCAGTCTTATGGAAGTATGTTACTCTGTTGCTGAGACCTGCAGGAAGAACAGAGAGGCAGGTGAGGAAGCCTGCAGCATCTGTGATGAGTCTCCATGGTGCTGGCGGCATCTTCACTAGGGGACAGGGTGCAGGAGAAGGGATGCAATGTGGTCAGTGAGCATTTTGGAGTGGATCTGGTGTCCTGGCGAAGTGGAAGAGGGTCATCAGGACAATCTGGCCGCATGGTGCGGTATGTATTCTCAGGATCTGTGGTACCTGGCACAGAGCTGGATATAATGTGGATTCAGGCAACACTTACTGAGCAGACAGGGCAAGCTGCAGGGCCGGTGTTCCCCGTACACACGGCCATGGCTGATGATGGCTCCACCTCTGATGGGCAAAACTGTAGCCCTTCACTTTCAGCTTCTCACTTCGGGCCCAGTATCGATAACTAGTATGAGATTTTCAACACTCTCGTAGGTAGTAGGCTGTATGTTAGAAGGTAGTGCCCAACTGTAGGCTACTGGAAGAGTTCTGAGCATATTTAAGGCAGATGAAGCTAAGCCAAGCTGTTTGGAAGGTCAGGGTATATCAACGCACACTTGACTTTTCAGCCTGCTTTGGCTTTGCTGGGACACAGCTGCACTGTGAGTCAAACAGCATCTGTAACTGGATTTAAAACATCTCTCCCGACTCACTCAGGCTGCTCCTCTACTGCATCTAAAAGACAGCGCACATGCTTCTCCTGAGCTCTAATGAGGAAGACCTGAGCCGATAACTGTGTAAAATGTTTGACACTGGGGGCTGAATCTAAAACTCTGCGCTGCGTGTTCTGTTTGAAAGAGTCAGAGAAGTACTGCTCTTCACTCTCTTGCAGAAACCTGGATATTTCCTTTTGAGCTCTTGCTAGAAAAAGTAGGAAAAAAGAGTTATTTTTTTAAAAAAAAAAAGCAAAGAAAAGGTCTAGAATATGTTTCATTGATATAGTAAAAGAGTCCTGGGCTATATAACAGCATGACCTTTCAAAGTACATACTAACCCTCTTTATTAGTTTTCAGCAACTGATTAGAGTATTTGGGAGGCAGAGTTTCCTCTGAATAGGTGGAAGACACTTACACAAGAGTGAGCCCTGGAGCCGTTCTTGTGACAGCGTAATAACAGCTCTGCCCCCGGCATTACAGAGCAGAGGGCCGCGCACAGCCCCTGACTTCAAAGTCACTTTGTATTCACAGAAATTTACTGTAATTCCTCACAAAAAAGGACCTTTGAAAATTACATTTAACATATTGTATCCCTATAATCCTTCATGTTTTTACCTTCCTATAATTTGTGCTGCAGACATGATCCGTTAAAAGCAAATTTAAAAATATAAGATCAAAGTTGCTTCAAGTTATGGAGAAAGACAGTTTAGATTGGCTCACATCTCTCTCTCCCTCTCTCCCTCTCTCCCTCTCTCTCATTATTTGCTTGCTTTTTACAGGATACTGCCTTCCTCAGAATACTTTAACTCATGCTTTTTTCTTTAGTTCTGGTGTCAGTGAAAAGCTCTGCATTTACACAGCTAAAAATGAGGGGAGCCTTTAAATCTTTGGCACATGGACCCCCTGACGGTTTCACAGAGGGCTCCTGAGACGAGAACAAGGCTCCGTCCGGCAGAGCCCACGGTAGCTCTGCCTCGATCTCTTTTATTTTGGGGGCTCCTCTGAATGATTTAACTTAGGGATAAAACTCTCTGATTAAACAAACAGAAAAAGTGAAAACCCATGGTTTTGGTAAAATACACAGACACCGGGAGACCCATATGTGTGTCTTTGCGAGAAATCTCTTATTGCTCTTGTTCTTGTCCTAACACTGAGGCCTAGTGCGTTTGGACGCCATTTGCCTTAACACTTCTACTACGCAGCAACCCTTCTGAGAGCCCTGCTGTCTCACAGGAACTCTTCCTGTTCTCCAGCAAATCAGTAAATTTCTCTACTCTTAAAAAACCCAAATAACTCTCAGTACATGCTATCTGAAAGCATGAGGGCATGTCCTTCAGAAGGCACTGGTCTCTAGCTGTTCATATCCAGGGACTGAATGATTTGCTTTAGCATATCAAGCAGTCACACTCAGGAACGAATAGAAATGGCTTCTTCCTCCCACAGAGATGGAACCGAGAACATACACAGGACAGAGTGTACTTTTCTTATCCTTTATTTTCTGTAATTATTGCACTGCCCCTAGAGCAAGCCTGTGTGTTTGTGTATGTGTGTGTCTTGTGTATGTTGATGTCTTCTTGGATTCTACTTTGAAACAGTGGATGAGAAATTGTGTGGAAAGTTAAAGTTTTTGTAAGTGTTGTATATGTCTATTTCAAATTTAGCAAGAAAACTGAAGAATTTCCCACAGAACTTCTCTCAGGTTTTGATTTTCTGAAAGTTTCAACATGGAATTTCAACCATGGGGTCCAGCCAAGAGTAGGTGAGCCTCCTCAAAGAGGTGCTGGGGAGGGGCTTGAGTGCTGGCACGTTGGTTTTCTGACATTGGTCAGGATGTTCAATCTCTCTACATCTCATTTTTCTGTTCTGTAAAATGGGAATAGTAAATGTCACCTTTGGGGCTGTTGGACAGGAGAAAGAGGACAGGAGAGTGAACATGAAAATGCTTTTTCCTGAGGGTTGTACGGAGGGAGAGAACCATAGTAATTTTGCAATATCCAGTATAAAGCTGTGCACACATATGGTTGTTTAAAAGTTTGTGTGTGTGTGTGTGTGTGTGTGTGTGTGTGTGTATGTGTATGATGTGAGTGACAAGCTACTCCAAAATATGCCACTTTCATGTATTGATGGTTTTGAACTGAGATCACTTGAAAAAGAGCAAACACAAGGAGAGGCTTTCTCTGAGCACCACTTACCTGCCTAAAGGCAGATCCTCCCAGGGGCTCTTCTGTCATTAATGTAAGGAACAGTGTAAGGCAGAGACCACCGGGCTTGTGTGGCACCATAGTGTGGAATTTACTGTGCCTGGGTGCAGACAGAGGGTGGAAAGGGCATCTGCAGAGAGCAAAGAAAAGTGGGCTTTTTTTATAGGGCTTGAAAGAAGGCCAGGGACATTGGGCAGGAAGATCTTAGAAAACCTCAGTGGTCAGCATTCTCTGGATGCTTTGTGTCTCAATGGGCAAAGTCCTTGTGGCATCTGCTGTGAATACTTCGGTGTCTTTAGATGTCCTGGTGCTTGCAAGACTTTGTGTTCTCTACCTTATCTCTTTCACGACATCCTGTGTTTGTTGAGAGGATCAGTGCTGAGCTGAGAACCATGCTCTACTGGCAGACAGCTTGGGTATTGGGAGAGTCAGGTCTGAATGCAGCCTTATAATTAACACTACCTACAGTGGACACCACACCTGGAGAAACTGTGATACAGCCCTCACATCACTCATCTATGAACATCCTGCTCATCTTTCTTAAGAATCATTACTCTCTCCTTCTCTACGTCCCCTGCTTTTACTAGGATGGTATAGAAGCTCTCACTGCCACCTTGGGTACCTATTTTTTTCCTGTGATGACCTCAGGCACATAACATTAAACATTAATAAACTTATATGCCTTTCTCTTGTTAATCTGCCCATTGTCAGTTTATTTTGTAGACCCAGTGAAAGAACCTAGGAGGGCAGAGGGATAATGTTTCCTCCCCTACCAGTGCTCAGGATGACAGTAACAAAGAATTACATGAGGTTCAGTGGCTCCTTGCCACCTATGTCCTGTTCCAGTGGATCTGAACAAATACAGATAAACCTGAGTAATTCTCTTTATGATGGACTCCATCCTCAGTGGGACAAAGCAGAGAAGTTGTACACAAGGACCTATTTGAATTTGCCTGCGCTGAGTCCCATGAAATTCCTCCACAGACACAAGAGCTAATAGTGGCATCATAGAACAAAGCGTTTAAGGGTTGCTAGTCCATAACAAAACGAACCATTTGGCTCAAGGGGAAATAAACCACCCTGGAGTAGAATAGTTTGCTTCTTAAGTAAGTGGCCAGCCCTCTTCTCAGACAAAGGGGAGTTTATGGCAGGATGTGCTGCAGCAGAGAATGCACTGGGCCAAAGTGGGCCCGGCCTCTCAGCTTGGGCCGCTCACTTGCTGACAGCAGGTAAGTGTTAAAAATTTCAAAGGCTGATCCTTAATTTGGAACCCTTCTGAAATCCTTCAATTGGTCTTTGTTGTCATTTTAGTAATGGTGAGAAGTCTCTTGATTCAAAGAAAGGGAGGTGAAATTATCCTAAAAGGAGTGCTGTTCTCAACCAGCTGACACTTTTAGGGATAACGTCCCAAGCCACAATCAGCTGGAGGCCTGGAAAGGCATCCTGAACGAAGGCTGGTGCCTTCTGGAATATCTGCCATTTGGATAAAGAGTTTGTAGGACCTTTATAGAAAAACTTGACTATAAGTTTATTCCCATGAGGCTTCTCCAAATATAGGTGCCTGTGTAGAATAAAGTTCATTTTCTGTGTCTGTAGATGTCACCAATGGACTTGAGCCCCTTCACTGCCTGGAAAGCTCAAGTCAAGGCTCCTGGGCACTGCACCCTCTGGACATGGAGCGTGAGTGTTGCTTCCCAGCCTCACTTGTCACTGCTCTTGAAGGGTCTTCGTTAGACCCTGAATGGTTTGATTACGATGTCAGCAAAAACAAGACAGTTATTGTGTAAAAATACTCTCTTTACTGGTGAAATTTCTTTGTGTAATTAACAGTTTTCTACAGGACTTTCTTCATCGCTTGTGTAAAATGATTTCAGTCATTTATCTCTCACGGGTATTTCCTGAAGCCTGTTTCGGGAAGAACTAAGGAGAAACAGAAAAACCTGCGTGGATATCTCCCTGCCCTCCCATCCCATCCCACCTTGCTCAGTTGTGACCTCCTTTCAGAGCATCTGGAGAGCAGGAGGCATCGTACGGGACATAGATATTCTGAGAATGAGGTAGGAAAAATAGTCTTGGAGGACCTGTAGAAGGTATAGAACTAAGAGACCTGGCTTCTAATTCTGATCTGATATTAAATATTTATAATCTTTGCTTTTTTTAAAAAAGGAACTTGACTATATTGACAAGCTGTCACGTAATCTATAATGCCGGTATTGGCATGTATTTTATTGTCATTGCACAAGGTAGCTATGAATAAGGTAGCATTCCATTTTTTTCCTTCTTCTTCTTCTTCTTTTTTTTTTGTTTTTTTTTGGTACCAGGAATGAAACTCAGGGCCTTGAGCTTGCCAGGCAGGTGCTGTGCCCCTGAGCTATATGCCCAGCCCCATTTTACTTATTTTGCAGGTTAAAAAACTAAGATTCAGAAAGAATGTATAAGTTATTAAAATAGAACATCAGTAGTATGTGAAAAAAATGAGAAAACTAGGAAGTTGATTTGGGCTTTAGAGTGAAAACAGAGCTTAATATATAAGATTCAATATCAGGAATCCGGGGCCACTTCCTATTGGAGGACTGTAGTTTCCAATCTAGAGTCAGCAGAGGAATTCGTGCTGTATCCACCTATCAAAATGGCCTAGGATCTGGGGAATAAGGGGCTTCTGGTGGGGTGAGCCCCCAGGAGACCTTTGACAATGTATGGGGACATTTTTGATTGTCACTAGTGGGGCAGATCTTAGTATTACTTAGGATACAGCAGCCAGGAAAGTCAGGACATACAGTGCGTAGGGCAGCCTTCTGTAACAAAGAATTCTTTGGTTTAAGTATCAAGTGTTGAGGTTGAAAAAGCTTGCACAGTTAACCCTGGTTAATTTATGGAATTGGTTAGTGGATGACTCCAGGAAACTGAAAAAGTGGAGCTTGACCTGGCAACGTGGGGGTCTGGAAGACGACGGCATTGTTGCCGGGGACCGTCCTCCTTCGTGGGCCTTGCCCCAGGCTTCTCTCCTCATGGGGTATGGTGGGCTGGATGCAGACTTGCCTTGGCCAGGACGCTGGAGGCCCGTTGGCCTCAGTGCAGGAAACTGCTTAGTCTGGACAAGGCTGCTAAAACTAAGTCTAGGAGCATGCAGAGACAACTGGCTTGGAACGTGAGATTCCAACTGGCCACCCACCATTTTGGAAAGCCCAGGCTGAAGGCCCTGGAGGCCGCGCTGCACTCCGTTCCCTTCCTTATCTGTCTAGTCTGCAAAACCGTTTACAGCTCAGGAATGTTCTCTTTGCCGAGCGGGGCGATGAGGTTGTGCCCACCCTGGACATGGGGCTGTAGCTCCCTGTCTGGGCCCCCTGAGCGCCTATGTGGCTCAGCAGTCATCTCAGCGAAGCCCCTCGATGGTACAATAATCTCTCCTCCTTCATGCTTTCTGTGCATTCAAGTCACCTTGTTCATGGTTTTGCAGTTCTTCCTGAGGCTTGAAATTGTTTGCCTGCCTCTGACAGAGAAATTGAAGAAAAGATCTTGTTTGTCTTGCTTCATTCCATGCTGCAGTATCTTCGTCAGTATTTTTAATTTCAAATAAGTGAATGAACATGTGTGATGTGTATGTGAGTGTGGGTGGTATTGTTACATCCAGGGTGTAACAGTATGTGTGCAGAGTGTTTGTGGTATGCGCATTGTAGGTGTATGTGTGGCATATATATGTGTGCAGGTATGTGTATGGAGTTGTGTTTTGGGGGCGGTGTGTGATGCATAGGTATGGTATGTCTGTGGTATATGTGTGCTACGTGTGTCTGTGAGGTATTTGGGGGTGTGTGTTGTGTGTGTGGCATATGTGTCTGTGAGGGTGGTGTGTGTGGTGTATGTTGGTGTGTGACTGAACACACAGGACCACAGGTTGTATAGTTTGGGGGCACAGCATAATTAGGTAAGGTGAGCAAAATCTGAGAAGATTACTCATCACTTGGACTCCTGGTCCTCTCATAGCATGGCCCATTTTGGGCTCACAAGTTCTCCATGATGGCTTCTTCAGAGTGGAGAGATGTCCAGGCTCCAAGGGCAGCACAGTGTGACTCCCGAAAGCCTGGTCTGAGATTTGGCTTAATCTTCTTTGAGCACCGGACTAGGCAATATTTGATTTGGAGTTGAACAAAAAGTCTACTCTGACCATCTGTTTCAGTAACTAAATAAACAGAAAATATAAATTTAAAAATAATTAGGGAGACAGCACATTGGGCAATCACCCATCCAGGAAAGACAGTGATACAGTGTTATGCTCGAAGTATCTCAGTTATTCCTAATTGATCAAAATACCCCGATGTTTATAGCAAATGAGAGAGTGACTCAGAATAAAATGAAGTCAGTGAAATGCCAGAAGTTTTTAGATCCAAAACAGAGACATGGCCCATATGTTCAGAAATACTTTTGTCCTTAGGAAAAGTTTATTAAGAAAAGGATAGACAGTTCCTCAAAAAAGAGACTCAAATAATAGTAATTTGATAACAGAAGCATTTTTTATTAAGATAATTATCTTTTCTTTCTTAGTCACCCAAGCATTGTGTTTGAAGGCTCTTTCACACAGCAAATGCAATGGATGAAAGTAGCATGGTCATTTTTATGTGCAAAAATTTCCAGAAGTTGAAATGGTGTCACCAAGTTCAGATAGTGCCATCCACCTATTGTTTATAGTCAATCAACATGATGAAAGGTAAACACTGCCATTGTCTCAGAATAGTGTATGTATACACAGGTAAATAGTGTAGTATACACAGGTAAAATAGTGTAGGTATACACAGGTAAAAACAATAGTGTATGTATACACAGGTAAAAACAACTATAAACCTATAATCTGCACGCTTTATAATTCCATAAATTTATATCAGTCCATGGAGAACTGCAGGGCATGAGGCCAATGATGGCTTTCTTTTCTTAAAAGTAAGATTGTATTGGGGCTGGGATTGTAGCTCAACAGGACCTTGCTTAGCATGTGAGACCTCAGATTGCATCCCCAGCATGGGGAAACAGTGAGAACATGTTTAAACAGTAAAGCATGTGGGTGCAGCTAACATAAGGAAAGGCAGGTGACTGGCGCTTGGTGTGGGGCTCTGTATGCCCCAGAACAGCAGCCACTGATTCCCTGGGGGAAGCAGGACTCAAAACCTCTGATGAAAGAAGAGGCCCAGTACCTGCTTTAGGGTATCCACCCAAAGGGGTGTCTCAGCAGTGGAGCGACCATGTATTTTGCTATCTGATGGGAGTGCTTTTGAGAGCAAAGGATACAGCCACTACCCTGCCTTAGGAACGGGCAGTCTTCCTTGGGCAGAGGGGAGAGTGTCCACAAAGCCAGGTCACACATGTGGCTGATCCTGCCCTGTCCTCTGACAGCGGGTCAGCTAGCGGCCATCCTGACTGCCTGCTGTCTGGCTCTGCTGGTCATTAAATATCTCCATATAACCCCTGGAAACAAGTTGAGGTGGACACCACATTAAGTCTCAGTGTTTGTTATCTCTGTGTAACCAATGACTCCAAAATGTGTAAGCTTCAAAAAACATACTTCATTATAACCTTGTTCCTGCAGATACGTCAGCTGGGTCCTCCAGCCCAGGGCTTTTATGAGTCTGTATTCAAGGTGTTTGCTGGAGCTGTGGTCATCTCCAGCCTTAGCAAGGTGGGGAAGCCCACACTAGCCTTCATCTCTTGTAGGCCCTTGGCCAGAGATGGGGTTCCTTACTCCCTGGGATTCTCATTAGGGAACCCCCAGCATGGAGCTTGCACCACAGCAAGAGATCAAGAAAAAGTGAGAGCCAGACAGAGAGTAGGAAGTCATTCATTTTATAGCCCAGTCTTAGAGACAGAGAGGGACACCACAGTGGTACTGCAGGGCCCAGCAAGACAGCCCAAGGACAATGCCAGGACACACCTGCTACACCTCAGTAGCACAACTCCTTTGTTCCATGGCTGGAGCTGGGTAGGCACACACAGGAGGAAAGGGAGCCACATCTGAGATCTTGGAGCCACTGACACGTGGTCTCAGAGTAGGGGGACAATGGGGGCAGTGGGAAGGTCAACTAGACAAGAGTGCATGTCTATTCAAAAGGTGCCCTGTCCTCAGTGGCCTCATGTGTTTCTTGACCCCCACAGTCATGGCTGGTGTGGCTGTTTGACAGTTGTCTCCCATGGTCCCTGAGTTCAGCTTCTCATGTAGGACTGGAGTGGATAAGTTTCAAGCACCAGTGCCATGTCTGCACGGCTCTGAGAATGAGGCCCCGCCTTGTCCGCCAGGGTTTGATGCAAACACAGCGGGATCCCCCTTGAGGACTCCACACCTTTGGTCCTCCGTCAGGCCCTGACTCTGTCTTTTCCAGGACTCTGGTGGGGTGGAGGAACTGGACGTGTGGGTGCAACCCTCTGAGGCTGATGGCGTGCATCTGCAGCGTTAGGCAGGAAGAACTGTCTCTTTGTGGACTGTTCCAGTGCAGCTAGGAGCATGAGGGTCTCACAGACAGGAGGAGGCCGGAGGGGAGTTCTCTGCCTTGACTTGCTCACATTCTCATTTCTCTTGGAGGAACATAGAAACTTGAATTTTTCTTTCTGCATTGACCTTCACTTTCCTGGTTTCTGACCATTATCCCCTCGAATTTCACTGAATGTGGACTTTTAGAAAATGTGGAAACAAGGGCAAATGAAGCCAACTGCATCGAGAATCCCATCATTAGCGACCTGTGACTTTCCAAGTGTTCTGAAATAAATTTTATTTTTTTTTCCTGATTGTTTCACAAGATACGTAGAGCTTGGCTCAAGGTTTCTGGTGAAATGGCCTCAGAATTGTTTGAAGTTAATGCTACAGGATAATGAATTAGCAAGGAAAGGAACATGATGTAATTTTCCTTTCTTCCCCTTTTTGCTGTCTCTCACTCCTCTCTCCTCCCTCTGTCTTTTTCCCTCCCTCCTTTCCTAACTCCTGAACTGGTGACACATTGTAGTTTCATGTGTTTTGCTTTCCCCAAGAGGTGCTCTTCAGAGGATCCAGGCAGACACATGAGGGTTCCATTATAAGTGCCCAGCTTTTCATCATGTGGAAAGATTAAGATGGAATTTATTTTCCTATGTTCTATGCTTGATGTGTTTAAGGTGCATAAGGTGCCCCAGGGCTTCAAGGTGAATGCATAAAATGACAACAATTAAATGAGATCCAACTGAAAAAGTAGAAGCGAAAAGAATCCAAACCAGTCTTTGGGATGGAGGCCAACTTGACTCACCCGTCTGGATGGAAAGCTGGGGACCAGAGCTTTTGCTGTCACTGCCTAGAGAGAATCATAGGTCCTGTATGAGGTGCCTTACATGGGATTTATTCCAACTTCCACACAATGCAGATGAGAAGGCTGAGCTGGATCTGGAGTGCAGAACACTAAATCATCAGCTTGAACTTCTTGTCAACCTTCTCTGCCAGTGTCTCAATCAGGTTCAGACCAGGGAGACAGGAATGATGAATAATTACTACAAGCCATGACATTATACAGTGCCTCCCAGGTTTCACAGGAAATCCACATGCAGTACTTCACTGATTCTCCGCAGCCCTCAGATAAGTACATCTATATTATAATTTCTCTCATTTTACATGGAGACACCAGTGCCCCCAGCTTGGGCTAAAGTTAACAAGCCACCATAACAAATCTGCCAAGCACTAAGCTGTGCCAAGCTCTGTGGTGGATGATGGTGGCAGAAGTTCAAGTCTGCATGGCCAATGAGGTCTTGAGTCAAGTCAGGAACTTGGCTGAGCTTCTGCCCTGCTTTGGAACAGATGAGGATAAAGCCCACACTCACCCTCACAGCGTGGGTATCAAGACTATAGCTGAACTGGGTTGAGTCCTTGGCTGTGCTGACAATGCCCGAAGGATTTAGCTGAAAACCGACAGATATAAGACTTGCAACTGGCTTTTCAGCCTCTGCCTCTAGCACTCTTTTGATGACAGAGAGTGGACTGAAAGCTTAAAAGTCAGAAATACCAAATTTAAAGGAGCACAATTCTTGTCTTTAAGCAGTGAGTTATACCCAGGAACCAAACTATGTAGAATGTGCAGGAAATTGGGCGGGTGCAAAGGGGGGATGGGGCGTGCTTTCCTGCATCTTGGGCTCCTGGTTTAAGTCCTTATAGCAAAAGTCAGGTTAGCAAGACAAAAGCATACATATTCATTTAATATGAGTTTTATGGGACAGGAAAGCTTTCATAACAAAAGGAGGAGCCAAAGAAATAGGGAAGTCTGTGTCCTTTATGCTTAGATTTGGTGAAGAGTAGACAGTTACACGGTGTGATTGGACAATGGCACCTGACCTTATGGTCATGAGCTGAGGACTAGCAAGGTCTGTGTGTGGAGTTTTCCCTGTGACCACATGTCTTCAGAGACAAATGTGCTGTTTTCCTCTGTGTATAGAGAGGATGCTTCTCACATTAGGGTCCTGTGACCTGCTCTGAGGCTAGGAAGAGAAACCTCCCCGCCTCAGTGGTTTCCTCCATATTTTGGAGTGGTGCATCTTGAAGCCCTTGAAGGCAATAGAAGTCCCTCCCTAGCAGGTACTGTATTGGTTTGCCTCCCCGATGCTGGGACGAAGTGCCTGGATCCAGCTTAATGAATGAAACCGTTTATTTGGCTCATGTTTTCAGTCTATGTTCAGGTGGTTCCCTTGCTGGGGGTTGGAAGGGAGGCAGAACATCAAGGTAGAAGAGTATGGCAAATTCAGGAAGCTCAATTCACGGCACCCAGGAAGCGGAGCACTGGGGAAGACCTCCATTTGGAGATGTCCCCTCCAGTCACCCACCTTCTACAACCTCACCCCACCTCCTGACAGCGCATGCAGTTATGAGGCTACTCCAGCACCGTCCTCCCCATGACTCCATCATCCCTCCAGGAGCCTACTAATCTTATAATGACAGCAAAGGCGAACTGGCATGGGTACTATTTTAATGTTGGAAAGCAAGTGCCAGCAGGTTGATTTGCAAGGCCAAGAGCATCATGGGCTGCATATGGCCTGTCTCCTCCAACACTCATGTTGACATCTGATTTCCTTCTGATGGCATTAGGATGTGAGGACTTTAGGAGGTGATGGGGTTGTCAAGAGCGAATGCTTTTGTCTTGGATGGGGTTAATTCTCAGGGTAGTGGGTTCTCATGGCACTGAATGAAGTACCTTAGGAGTTAGGGTGCTATGTTTTAGACCTAAAATGTCCTCCAAAAGTCTCACACTTGGAGGAGGTGCAGGGACAGAAGGGGCAGGTCCCTGGGGCCATGACTTGGCAGAGTGCATTCTTGTCCCTTGCTGCTAGTTTCTCTCTCTGCTTCCTGGCCACCACGAGGTGAACAACATTTCTTTTATGCTATTCTGCCATGTCATTTCTGCCTTGGAGCCAGCCACGCATGTGCTGAGTGCACAGAAATGGAACCAGAGTAAATCTCTTCTCCTTTCAGTTGTAGTGTTGGCTATTTTGCCCCAGGAACAGGAAATCTAATGCGGAGGATGCCCATCCTTGTGTGTTGTCTCTCTTGCACGCAACCCTTCCTCTTCTACTGTCCGCCATGAATTGAGGCAACACAAATCCCTCACCCAAAGCAAAGTGAACACTGCTGGCACCAGGCACAAGGTCTTTCAGCCTCCAAAACCGTGAGTTACACAGACTGCTTTCCTTTACAAATCACTCCATCTCAGTTTTTCTGTTACAGCAACAGAAAGCAGACTACGATAAGGGGACTTTGGCTTTGAGTCTTTGGTGTCCTAGAAGGCTCTTAGGGTTTTCTGACCTAGTTTTAGGTGAATCCTGACCATTCTGTACTGTGGAGGAACGTGGAGAGCAACAGCCACTAAGAGATTATTAAACGCAGAGCCAGGATTGATGGTAATGAGGACGCAGTGGGATCTCTGACCCAGGACCAGTGGAGCGTGTGTCTGGGCACGATGCCTAGCTCTCTGTCAGTGCTCTGCTGAGTGGGGGTGACGCGCTCCCCCAAATCAGTGCACTGTCATTGTCAGCCCTTCAAACAGTCCACAGGGATGGTAGAAGGCGCCACTGTGATTTAGGGATAGTCATGCCTAGGCTGTACCTACTGCTCCATACCTGGATAGGAAGTCTTGAGCTGCTTCTTCTGCTTGTCTGAGCTTCACTTTCTTATCGGTAACTTTGGGAAAAAGAATAAGATCTAGTCATGGGGTTGTTGTGAAGATGGAGGCAGATAATAAATATGAAGCATGACATGAAAAGCATGGATCCGGGACCCAAGAGTACCAACAAGAAACAACCAGATGGGTGCTTGGTGCTTCTCTGTCAGGCAGCACTCAGGAGGCCAGGACAGGGAAAGCCAGCATCCCTTCCTCCTCTCACTTGGATCAGAACAGTCATTTGCCTGTTTTGAGCCCCAGAGCCTGTGTGTGAGCTGCAAGCCTGCACCCAGCCTGAGAACCTGTTCCTGACTCAGGGTTTCCAACATACCCTCATGATTTTGGTTAACATAAAAGACTGGGAATTAAGAGAAACATTGGGGTTTCCTTTTGATCACGTTTTGCAAAAGGAATAGGGAGTGTCTCACGGGAACTTATGTGGCCCTTTGTGCCTGACCAGCGAGCATTTGACCGTTGTGAACTATGGGAGCTGACCCTGCATTCAGGACAATTAATACTGGCTTGTGTGGGATGTCTGGAAAATTCATATTGAGGTATGAATGTAAGTGGATAAGTCCAACGTAAATTAAGACTATTTTTTTAACTGACACATTATAACTGTACACGGTTAGGGGGTTCAGTGTTATATTCTCATACGTGTACACAACATACGATGATGAGGTCAGGGTAACTGACAGATCCACTACCTCAGATACTTCTAATTGCTTTATGTTGGGAACATTAAAAAGTCTCCTCTCCTAGCTGTTCTGAAATATTCAATTAATTTTGTCAACCATAGTTACCTTACTGTCCTACAGACACTGGAAATAATCCTTCCTATCCAGTCATACCCTGGTACCTGCTAACAGTCCTCTCTCTGTCCTTCCCAGGTTTTGGCGACCACTATTCTATTTTCTACTTCTTTGAGATCCTTTGATATCAACTTCTTCACTTCCACAGGTAAGCAAGACCACAGAATATTGTTTTCCTGTGCCTTATTTCACTAAGGTAATGCCCTCCCCTCAGCTCCCCCAGTGTTGTTGCAAATGGCAGTTTTTTCTTCTTATGGATAGAAAATATTTCATTGCATTTATCACATATCCCTCATCATTCATCCACTGATGGACACATATTGATTCCATGTCTTGCCTATGGCAAATGCTGCTGCAGTAAACACGCATTGCTGATGTCCATGCAATATCTAGTCTTGGTCCTTTGTGTACGGACCCAGAGGGGGGATTGCTGAATGCAATTTTCTTATAAGATGCCTGAATTTTACACCCAAAGACACACCTAAGTCCCATGTCAGCCTTTTTCTTATTCTCCTGAGATGTGCTGGCAAAATTTGGCATGTTCACCTAACCTACACAGATGTGAGTCACCATTTAAAGTCTCAGAATTGATCTTCTGACACTTCTACACCTGGCTAACTTTTTACTGCTTTAGATCTCACTGCATGGGGATGTGTGGAGTCCTGAGCTTGGCTCCCATCTCTCCCACCCTGCTGTACCTCCTTCAGCACTAACTTTGGGACAGCACTGCTGTTGGAACTCAAGGAGTGACCGAAGACTCAGTTGGGTCATCCCTGCTTTCTGCATCCGAATCACCCACCTACCTTGTTCCTTCTGTTTTGCCGAGTCATCCAGCTAGATTAGAACTTCTACTGCTGCCTTCAGGGTGGTCCTAGATGTTACTGGTCAGTATCAAGCTCTCCTCTGGGCTTGTAATGATAGTAACTGACCTTTGTTGATTGCCAGTTTCTTACAGGAGCAGGAGCTGCAGGTGAGTAGGGCAAGCCCTTTGTGTCCCTCATGGATGTGGAAAACTGAGGGTCAGGAAAGTGACAAGGAGAGGATGGGAATTCCAGCTTGTGATTTTTGGATTTTCTCTAAAGAATTTTTGGAATTGTACGTGTTGCCTATGCAGAAAGTCGTGGCCTGCAGTAAAGGGGTAGCCCAGTGTGAAGACTGGCTGAGCAGTTGTGAGATACCCCGTCCCTGGGGCTGGGCAGGGTGGTCAGCCCGAGGCCACCACACTTGCTGGAGGGAGATTTGTTAGAAGCGTGTTAGCCTGTTGAGGGCAGTAGTTCCTGACTCCAGCACCCAGGCCTCCTTTCATCTCCCTGTCCCTCTCTCGTCTATGACAGACGTCTCCAGTGGAAGACCTCATAGTGAGTGGTAGCGGTGATCCTGAGGGCTAAATGCAAAATCATGGGCTCTTAAAGCTCAGAAAGCCTTCCAGAAAGGTTGATGATGACCCTTGTGCCGTGTGCTGTTTACCTTCTGCAGCTCCTTCCTGATGCTCATTCCTTGCCCAAGGATAGAAAAGGCAGGTTACCCATTCTCTCTCTGTTTTTCCCTCTGTCTCTGTCTCTGTCTCTTTCTCTCTGTCTCCCTCTCTGCTGTATGCTATTGTCTTTTGGCCATGCAGGTGGAAATAAAACGGTCTGCAATCATCTGACCTTGCTTTAAAAAAAAAATCTTAGGCGGAACTGTGGCTGGTTTTATCCCACATCGAGAGCAATATGCCTTCTTTCCCTAAAGTGGGCAAGTGGTATCTATCAACACCTAAGAAATAAAATAATGGCAGTTTATACTAGTTTGCATTTTGTGCCATGTTTCTGCCCTTCCCCTTTACCCCTAGTCTTTGCAGTTATAGCCATAGTGTGTGTTCCTAAAAAAATGCCAGCTTGAAGGAGGGTGGGTATCAGTTAAGGGGTGAGAATTCGGGGCTTTCCTCCTCACTGTCACTCAGCTGTGGAAGCCACCAGTGGAGCTGAATTTCCGTGCGGACAAGGTTAGGTGGTTTTTCAGACTAGAACTGCATGCAGTGCTAAGGTGCTCAAGAGTATTAGAAGTACTGATATACTTGTCAATTTTTCTCAGAAAGGAAGAAAAAAGAAACAAAAAAATCCCGACAAACTCAAACACCAATCAAACAAAGAAGTAGCCCTCTACCTATAGCTGTTACGTCATTGATAAAATAAATGGCATTTGAATACCAACATACAGTAAAAGCTTAATTCTCTAAATTGTAAGTACACAGACGTTTCAAAAACAGGATCCTTTAGACCTTTTAAGTTTAAGAGCATTACGAATAGCTTCCTACCTTTGGCTTACCATTGGTTCATCTTACATTTAAAACCTCTAACAAAGGCAGGGGATAAAATACATGTTAGGCTAAATACATTTAGGTAAACTTGAAGAACATGCCTGTCAAAATTACACGATGGCTGTCCTTGGCTAGTACATCAGAGGAGTGGCTGAAGATTTTTCTGTTTTGCGAATGCGTGGATTCTAGAAGTTCTTTAAAACTTTAATCTTGTGAGTGGATAACACAATGACATACTCTGCGTTAACCTTCAGCCTAGACATCTCAAGGGATGGGTGACTATAAACAATGTGTCCTGGTACACTGACACCAGTGTCCTGCGCCGCACACTAGCAGTGACCTTCTGGACCTCTTCTGCCTCACAGCAGGCCCGGGCTGGCCCCGCCCCCACGGCGACGCTGAGCTCTGCCGCTGCCTCTCTTGCTTCCACCCCTCCTGCCTCAGTGTCTCCTGGGATCTTGTTCTCTGCTCCCTCCTGACACGACACGGTTCCTGCTCTCTCGTGGCCTTAGTCTCTGCTGCTTTTCAGGCTCTCTGCTCACGGACCTGCACTCTCCCTGGATGTTTCCAGTTCAATTCCTGAGAAAGCAGGCTCTGCTTGGGCCAGTGTGAGCAGAGCCCTTGGAGGGGCTGTTATCTGGCTGATGACCCTGGGCCTGTTAGCTGTGGCTCCTGTGTGAGGGGTGCTGTGCATGGACGCACCACATGGGTGGGGTTTCGTGCTCTTGAAAACCTAACTATGTTCAAGATCCTGTGTGTGACATGGTGACCATAGTTCATAAAAATGCACCAGACCCTTGGAAATCACTGAGAGTAGATTTTAGTTTTTCATCATGTGAGATAAAGCATGTATCACTTTGTTCAGTTTAGCCCTTCCATAAGGCATACATATTTGAGAATATCACATTGTGTATCATAAATATGTGCTTTATGTTTTAGTTAAAAAAAATAAAAATCTAAACACTAAAAGCAGAGCTACACTCTACCCTCCATGTGCCTGGTGCAGACAGGAGATCCTCATTCAGAAGGCTCACGAATTTTTCTCACTGGGCTGTGCATGTGAGTGCTATCTGTGTGTACCCAGCACTGAGTGAGGTTTTGGAGCAGGTGCTCTATGAGCTGCTGACACCGAGGTTTGGGTCTGGGCTTTGCACCCTGACCTCCTGGAGGTCAAAGACATAGTCAGTTTGTGATCGCTCTTGGTGCAGCCCACATCTGGATCCTATGCACATCCTGAACTGACTGGAGACACAGAATCACGTGGTCCACAAACTGTTGACCCTGCAGTTCGAGTCTGGGTTTTGCCTGTATCCCAAACTGCCTGCAGTCACAGGACCACTGGTCCTGGATTATGCCAACTGGATTCTGGGTCATACACATGCCCTGAATTATGAGGGGTCATTGGATCAGATGGCCTGCCATCAACTGACAGCAGAGTTTACGTCTGAGACCTGGGAGAACTAGGTACACTTTACCATCTACTGGAAGACCCCAGACTAAGCAATACATCTCAGTGGACACTGAGGGGCAGGCCTGACCACCAGGAAAACTAGGGCCACTAGTGACCTTTGCTGAAATGCCAGAGAAGAGGGAGACTGAGGCTGCCTCCAACACCAAACATGACAAGATGAAGGACTAAAATGCAACCTCAGAACTCCACGCCACTTAGAATGAGTCCAGGAGACATTGACATAGAAGAACTTGGTAAACATACACCTGAAATTGCTGAAATGATTGCAATGGAAGTAAAGAAACAACTCCATCAGGCCATAGAAGAGATCAGATCAGAAATAATCTCTCAGGCAAAAAATGAAATGACAATAATAATGAAAGAAATGCTCTGCACATCTAGAGAAGAAACAGATAAAAAAATAGATGAACATAGGCAATGGGTGAAAACATTACACAAGCAATATAGGAATGAATTAGCACACATGAAACAGACTCAAAGAGATTTCCAGGAAATCAAAACTTGCACTGAAAGCTTGCAAAACCGCTTGAATGAAGCCAAAGATAGAATTTCAGATCTTGAAGACAGCATGGCAGCTAGTGATTGTGAAAGGAAGGATATCTTAAAATCAACAAGGACCCAGGAAAAATCAATTCAACAACTGCAAGACGAGGCAAAGAGAAATAATGTAAGACTAATAGAAGTCAGTGAAACAGCAGGAGGTGACACAAATGACATGAAAAGAATATGTGCAGAAATAATAGCAGAAAATTTCCCAAGCATGGAAAGAGAACCTGAGATACAGTAAATGAGGCATATAGAACTCTTACTAGTCATAACTATAATAAAACTACCCCCAGACATATAATAATCAAGATCTCAGACCTCCATCAAAAGAGCAGAATATTAAAAGCTGCTAGAGTAAAGAAATGGATCACCTATAAAGGAAAGCCCATCAGAATCACAGCAGACTTCTCAACACAAACCATCCAATCCAGAAGAGCTTGGAGTGAAGTATTACAGGTCCTAAGATAAAATAGCTTCCAACCAAGATTGATGTATCCTGCCAAACTATCCTTAAAGTTTAATGGAGAAATAAAATATGTCCATGACAAAGAGCAACTGAAGAACTTCTTGAGTGCCAAACCATCCTTACAAAAATATTAAAAGACATTCTAGACAGAGAAGAAAATGGACACAATTTCAAAAACAACAATAGAAAGGAACCCTCAAAAAAAACAAGCAATTAAACAGGTAGAAAAAGTAAGAAACTGACAGCAAGTAAATAACACGACAATGATAAGTCAACATATATTGATTATAACCATAAATGTAAATGGCCTCATTTCACCAATCAAAAGAAACCGATTGACCGAGTGGATTAAGAAACAAAACCCAATGGTATGCTGTATACAGGAAACACATTTTACTTAAAAGGAAATCCATAGGCTGAAAGTCAAAGGATGGAAAACAATCCTCTATGCAACAGGAACCCAGAAAAAAGCAGGAGTAGCTATTATGTTTGCAGACAATGTAAACTTCAAACCAAGAACAATTGAAAGAGATAAGGAAGGTCACTACATACTTGTTAGGGGAAAACTGCAAGAAGATGAGATAACAATCATAAAGATGTATGCATCAAATATGGGAACACAAAACTATGTAAGACAAATCTTAACAGACATGAACACCCATATAATCAATAACACTATTGTAATAGGGGACCTCAACACCCCTTTGACACAAAGAGAGGTCAACTTGACAAAAAATCAGCAAAGAAATAACGGATCTGAACCAAAGTGATGAACAAAAGGACTTAGTAGATGTACACAGAATGTTCCACCCCACAACATCAGAATACACATTTTTCTCAGCTGCACATGGGACTTTCTCTAAAATACACCACATTCTAGCCCATAGAGCATACTCACACAAACACAAAAGAATTGAAATTATCCCATGCATATTATCTGACCACAGTGCAATGAAATTGGAGACTAATGACAAAAGGAACTCCAAAAACTCCATAAGCACTTGGAAACTAAACAACAGCCTCCTGAACACCCAATGGGTCACATAAGAAATTAAAGAAGAAATTTAAAAATACTTACAAACAAATGAAAATGTAGATACAAGTTACCAGAATCTGTGGGATGCAAAGAAAGCAGTCCTCAGAGGGAAATTTATAGTGGTGAACTCACACATAATGAAAACAGAAAAAGAACAAATAAATAGCCTAATTTTGCACCTCAAACTTTTAGAAAAAGAAGAACAAGTCAAGCCCAAAGTCCAAAGAAGGGAAGAGATCATAAAGCTCAGGGCAGAAATTAATGCAATTGAGATGAGGAAAACGCTACAAAAAATAAGTGAATCAAAGAGTTTGTTCTTTGAAAGAATAAATAAAATTGATAAACCTAGCCAACCTTATCAAAAAAGAAAGGAAAGAACTCAAATTCATGCAATAAAGAATGAAAAGGACGAAGTTACTACAGAGTCTACAGAAATTCAGAAGATCATTAATTCCTACTTTGAAAATCTTTACTCTCATAGGATAGAAAATGCAGAAAAAATGGACAGATTCCTAGATGTGTACAAATTACCAAGGTTGAGTCAAGAAGATATAAAAATCCTGAACAACCCAATATCAATTAATGAGATTGAAAATGTGATTAAATAACTTACTGATAAAGAAAAGCCCAGGCCTTGATGGACTCACGGCAGAATTTTACAAGAAATTCAGAGAAGATTTATTACCAGCACTCCTCAAACTCTTCAATGAAATTGAAAAGGAAGCAGTTTCCCTGACTCATTTCTGGAGGCAAATGTTATACTGATACCAAAACAGAGAAAGACCCAACCAAGAAAGAGAACTACAGATAAATCTCTCTAATGAATATAGATACAAAGATACTCAATAATATACTAGCAAACAGAATGCAGCAAATCATAAGGAAAATCATACACCACGACCAAGTTGGATTCATTCCAGGAGTGCAGGGATGGTTCAATATTCACAAATCAATTAATGTTATACACTATATCAACAGACCCAAGGACAAAAACCACATGATCATCTCAATAGATGCAGAAAAAGCTTTTGACAAAGTCCAATATGCATTCATAGCAAAAACTATAGAAAATAGGAATAGATGGTCTTTCTCTCAACATGATCAAAGCCATGTATGACAAACCAACAGCCAACATCATATTAAATGGACAAAAACTGAAAGCTTTCACTTTAAAGTCAGGAACAAGACAAGGATGTCTGCTGTCACCACTCTTGTTCTACACAGTTCTGGAAGCATTAGCCAGAGCAATTAGACAAGAGAGAAATAAAAGGAATAAGGATAGGAAAGGAAGAAGTAAAACTATCACTGTTTTCAGATGGTATGATACTTTACATGGAAGACTCCAAAACCTCCACAAGAAGGCTCCTTGAATTAATCAACAAATTTAGCAGTGTAGCTATATACAAAGTCAGCACCCAAAAATCAGTAGCATTCCTATACAAAAACAACAAACAGACTGAGAGAGAAATTAAGGAAACCATATCTTTCACAATAGCATCCAAGAAACTGAAATATTTAGGAATCAATCTAACAAAAGAGGTAAAAGATCTATTCAATGAAAACTTCAGTACTCTGAAAAAAGAGATTGAAGAGGATTTCAATAAATGGAAAAAAATCCCTTGCTCATGGTTAGGAAGAACCAACATTGTGAAAATGGCCATACTACCAAAACTGTTGTACAGAGTCAATGCAATTCCCATTAAACTACCATTAACATACCTCACAGATCTAGAGAAAACATTCCTTAAATTCATCCGGGACCAGAAGAGACCCAGAGTAGCAAAAGCAATTCTGGGCAACAAGGACAAGTCAGATGGAATCACAATCCCTGACCTGAAATTATACTACAAAGCTACTGTAATAAAATCAACCTGGTACTGGTTATAAAACAGACCTGGAACTGTTCAATGGTACAGACTGGAAGATGCAGCCACAACCACGAACATGCTCAGCCACCTAATATTTGACAAAGGGGCCAAACAAACCCACTGGAAGAAAGATAGCCTCTTTAAAAAATGGTGCTGGAAAAATTGGCTTGCTCTTGCTGAAGACTGAAAAATAGACCCAATTCTATCACCATGCACCAAACTCAAGTCAATGGATCACAGATCTCAATATTAAAACAGAAACACTGAACATTTTGGAAGAGAAAGTAGGTAAAAACCTTGAAGACATAGGGGTAGGCAGAGAGCTCATGAACAAAAAGCAAATTACTCATGAAATACTTCAAAGAATCAACAACTGGGATCTTATCCTACTGAAAAGCTTTTTCACATCTAAAGAAATCACCAGCAGAGTAAAAAGAAAATCCACAAATTGGGAAAAAATTTTAGCTGAAGTCTGTTTACAAAGGTCTTCTATCTAGAACACAAAGAATTAAAAAAAATCAGCCCCTCGAAATTCAAAGAGCCAATCCAAAAATGGGCATCTGAGATGAATACACACTTCTCAGATCAAGAAAGACAAATGGCAAATAAATACATGAGAAAATGTTCGACATCATTAGTCATTTGAGAAATGCAAATTAAAACAACACTGAGATTTCACCTCACCTCAGTAAGAATGGCAACATTAAGAAATCAACCAACAACAAATGCTGGTGAGGCTGTGGAGAAATAGGAACTCTTCTCCAACTGCTGATGGGAATGCAGACTGGTAAAACCACTGTGGAAATCAGTCTGGAGATTCCTCAGCAAACTAGGTCCAGAGGTCTCATTCATCCCAGCTACTCCCCTTCTGGGTATTTTCCCAGAAGATCTGAAAGCATCATATCATAGTGATATAAGTGCACCCATGCCCCCGGTGCTATTTGTAATTGTTAAATTGTGGAAGCAACCCAAATGCCCATCCATTGAGAATTGGATAAAAAAATTGTGGTACTTTTGTGTAATGGAATGTTTCTCAGCTATAAAGAAAGATAAACAGGCTTTTATAGGTAGATGGTCACAACTAGAGACCATACTCATAAGTGAAATAAATCAGACCTGCATGTAATATGTTGCATAAGCAACATATTGTCTCACTAGTGTAAGAACCTGAAAGAGTGAATAAAAACTAGGAGGTATGATAGACATTGTGAAATGAAAGGGAAATGATCAAAAGTAAAGGGCAACTGGGGTGTGGGAAATGAAGGGGGAAAAAGGGAAATCATGTATGTATATGTATATATGGGACAGCTGACACTGGTACTACTGTCTTCTATTGCTTTACTCAAAGGAACAGTTAATGATTACTTGTTTGATCAATATCGCATGTCTCTCCTTCTTTTCCTGAGAAACCATTTTGAAGGTATTAGAATACAACAACCATTATTAATTTCCTACCACTTTGTCTGTAACTCTGTATTGTTTGTATTGTTCTCATGCTATCTTGTAAATGGATATCTGTTTGTTAATTAAGAAAAAAGCAGAGCTACAGTATTGTCTAGTCATCTCATTGTGAAGGAAATAAAGTCCCTCTGTCAAAGACCATCTGCACTCCTGTTGTTTGCAGCATTGCTCCTGATAGCCAAGAAGTGGAAACAGCCTTAGTGCCCATCAGCTGGGGAGTGCACGCAGGAACCGGGGCACATTACCTGAAGAAATGCTGTCCAGCCAGAAAAGCATGGCGTGTGGGCACTGGCGGTAACATGGATGGAACTGGAGGCTGTGAAGGGGAGTAAGCCCGGCCTGGAGAGACCCTGTGGAATCTTGTTCATGTGGCTTCTGCAAAGGCTGATCTCAGAGCAGCTGGGTGGTGCTGGGAGGATGGACTGCGGAGACCTAGAACCCAGAGGCGCAGGAGGCTGGGAGGGTTGGCCAGTGGGTGCTGAGCTGGAGCGGGGTTGGGGCGAGAAGTTCTGGGCTGCTGCTGCACCATGATGTGACTATAGGCAGGTGGTACATACCATGTATCTCAGGGGCTGTCGGCAAGGGTTTTGAATGTTCTCACCATCAGGAAATGATAAATGTTTGAGGACACAGGTGTTTAACCTGGTTTAACCATTGTGCAATGTGTGTATGCGTGGAAAAATGATAGAGCACCTAGGGACAATGTTTTGTTTCTATGTATATGTTTAAAAATGTAATTTAATTTTTAAAGAGCCCTGCAGTGACAGTGCTGAACTTACCTGAGCTTATACTGTGGGGAAAGCAGCTATGGTTAAGAAGTTTCGCATGTGTTCATGAAAGCAACAGCCAGGGACAAAAGACCATCCTTGTGCTTTCAGAGAAGACCCCCTTCCCTCTCCCTCCACCCCAAACTTGTGGAAGGCTCCCAGTGCTTGTTTCCTTGCGCGCACATGCGTGTGTGTGTGCGTGTGTGTGTGTGTGTGTGTGTGTGTGTGTGTGTGTGTTTGTGTGTGTATACTAGGAATTGAACTTAGGTCCTGCATGCTAAATTACAACCCCAGACTTATTTTATTTGTTTTATTTTGAGACAGGTTTTGCTAAATTCCCTTGGTGGGACTCAAACTTGCTATCTTCCTGCCTCAGCCTCCCAAAGTGTTGGGAAGACAGGCACGTGTTACCACGACAGGCTTATACCCTGGCTTTTATTTGCCTAAATGGCCCAGCCCTTATCTCGCATCCAGGAATGTTCTTTCGATTGTGCCAGCATGTATGAAATCATCCCCCTCATTGACTCTTCTGTCTTTTATACAGGAGTTGCTTCTCTGTTCCATTCAGGACTAAACTGAAACTTGCCCCAAGCCACAAGACGAAGAATGGCTAGAGCTGGATTTCAAGGGTAGCGTGGAGCAGGACCCCTGAGCAGGGAATCGTTCTCACTGCCTCTTGGTAGTGTCTCAGCATTGGACACAGGGCTGGGTTTGCTGGAAACAGCTCTTCAGACACCGTGCTGCCTCAGCCAAGGTGGGGAACACACTTCCTGGTGACCGCATGTTTATCTCTGGCCTGCACAAGCCTCCAAGTTAAACCAGTGTTGTTCTTTTCCTCTGCATCTTGGCATCTCTCAGAACTCTCCAGAAAGATTAGTGGTATTTGTCGGTCTTGGCATGAGTTCTGGTGCCTGGTGGGAGGTTGGCCACGCTCAGGTGGGACAACCTGTGGCCAGGATTTCCTGGCTAGAGTAAGTGAGTGCCGACCAGCTTGATGCTCTCTGCAGATGCTGTGACATAGGATGCCCTGGCTGCTGCCACAAGGGCTCCCCTGCAACAACAGCTGCAGTTTCTGTTGGCTTTCTGTGCCATAGTCCTGAACTGCAATGCTCAGCTTTCTGGTCCTGCATACAGGGAACGCGGTGTTCCCCACATGTCTGCAGGTATGTCAGAGGCCAGCAGCCTGCAGGACGGTGCGAGCTGTGCCCAGCACTCCAGCCACCTGTGCCTTCTGTGATATGAGATGAGGCGGAGAAAGTACAGGCTCACGGGGGGCCAGCAATGCTTCCCAGAACCCCGAGCACTCACATGCTTTTTCTCTGGCTTAAAATGCATCCAACACATCCAACATCAGAACAGATGATAATTCTAGAAAATGCTTGGTTCATTTTTTTGTGTCTTAGAGATATTTGAAAATATTATTTCTACCCAAAGCCACTGGGCTCCTTTTTTTTTTTTTTTTTATAAAACCTAATGCTTTTATTTAGTGTGAAAGTATAATACTTTATTTGAGGTTTCCTTGAACATGACATGCAACTAGAGAACAAGATGTTTCCAGGAACCAAACGGAAACAAAACCAAAATTGATTCTTCACTCTTGCTTCTCCAAGGGCTGTGTCTTCACCTTAAATGCTAATGTGTGTCTAGAAAATATAAAAATAACAAGCCATTTCCATAATTTCAAACACCCTTGCCATGAGACCTCTCCTCTGCCATTGATAAAATGTGGTACAAATTCAGTCACCTACTCAATCCAAATTTTGGATTTCTTTGCATTCAGGTGGGCAACAAATACTATAGAGAGTTTTTAAAAAAAATGTTCAGAGGGGAGGAGGAATAGGAGTAGGGATTAAATTTTAATGAGAAAGCTGCTCTGGACAGTTTTGTATTTTACTAAGGTTTGTGCCACTCATGCTGGTTGAAAGTCTGAAAATCTGAGGCAGGAATCTCCAAATCTGAAACTTTCTGAGTACCCACATGGTATCACAAGTGAAAAATGCCACAACATGAACATTTGTTTTTCATGCAAAATTATTAAAAATATTGATAAAGAAAAATTACCCTCAGACTATATGTATTGTGTACATGAAACATAAATGAATTTTGTGTTTACATGTGAGCTTCAACTCCAGGATATCACTTTTCCAAAATCTGAAAAAATCCAAATTATGAAACATTTCTGGCTCCAACCCTTTTGAGTAAGGAATGCTCAAAGTGTTGTGGCAATTATTATTTGATACTCAGGATGCCCAAGCTCTGTTCATGACCAGCATTTCATTTTCATATGATGAGTGCAGGATACCACCTCCTACCTGCTTCCAAGTGCAGGCAGCTACCTCTCACACTGCCCATGCTGCCCAAGGGCTGCCCCTGTAGAGCATCTTCCACAGGGACTATGACAACAATGGCTTCCCTAGGAAGACACCAGCAGATCCACAGCCCCCAGCTCAAGCCTGGTGAGCTAGAGCACTGGGCCTTTGTACTGTTCCTCTCTCCGGTGCAGGTGTAATGTGCCTTCTCTGAAAGGCTTGGAATCAGAAGTGTTTAAAAGTTTGGACCTTTTGAATTTTGGAGTACTTACATATGCATAGTGAGATACCCTGGGATTGGGACCTAATTCTAAACATGCAGTTCATTTATGTTTCACATACTCTTGTTACACCTGGCTTGAGGGTCATTTTATCTAGCATTTTATTGTGCTTGTGTTTTGACTGAGACTCATTATACAAAGCCAGGCACGGAATTTTCCACTGGTGAGATTATGTTGTGCTGAAAAGGTTTTGGACTTTGGAACATTCTATATTTCAAAGTTTGATGTTATGGATGTTCACTCACCAAGGCCCTCTGATCAAGTGTTGCAGAATGCACCACCTTTCTCCTTGGTGGCATAACTTTACAAATCCACTACAAGATTGAACTTGAAATCCAGACTTTCTGGGGACATCTTCCTCAGGTTGTGGTGAGCTCCTTGAGGACAGCGCTCTCCGTAGCCTGGTGGTACTTCCCACTGAGGCCACAAGCTGCAGGTCCTGCTGAGGGGAACGCCTGGGGGATGAGCCCAAGGAAGACCGAGCTGAGCTTCAGCAACAGCTAAAACAGACATTTGAAAAATTCAGACAGGCACTGTGAGAAGGGAGGAAGCTGTTTTCTGAGTATACGGACAGTAGTCTCCAAATTCCCTTCAATCCTGAGGAAGTTGTTGGTAGAGCTCCAAATACCTGACAGGCATCTGAGAACACCCAGACAAGCTCCCTGGAGTTGCAGCTTGAAGGGCAGCCACAGCTGCGTGTGGTCAGAAAGAAGCCCTGTTGTGCATGTGGACTGGATCAAGGGTGTTAGTAAATAGTGTCTGGCGCTGGTGTTGACCAGAGGGCTCCTGTGGGCAGGAGATGAGGAAATGGTCTGCAGAGGGAGCCAGGCTGAAGTTTTTGTGCATAACTTTTGCCCCTTCAGAAGTCGGGATATTTCTCTGACTGTGTGGGATGCTTCAGAATGATCAGTTGGGAGACTCACTAGCACCCTTGACCTTGACCTCCTAGCCTTTGGAGGTGGAGGGTAAGGGAAGAAGGGACACACCTAAGATTCTGATTCTTACAGGCCACTTGAATATTCTCTCATGTTCCAAAACTTTCTAAATGCTTTTGTTACAGTCACAACTTACCTTATGTTCCTATGGCCCGTGAAAATAACATACAGTCTGAAAATGCTCATCAAAGTGATCCTAACTTGGATTCTTTTGGTCAGGGCTATGTTTTGCAGGTTACTGGAACAAAATACCTGAGACAATCAATTTATAAAGAAGAAAATTTTGTTTTGGCTGGTGGTTTTCGAGGTCTCAGTTCATGGTGGTTGGCCCTGCTGTTTGGGGTCTGTGGCAAAGCAGTGCATCATGACAGGGAGCACATGGCAGAGCAAAATGTTCACCTCCTGGTGAGGATGTGAGTATTTGGTCTCCACTGCCCCTCCAAGGGTCCTCCAGTGACTGGAGCACCTCCCACTAGGCTCCACCTCTTAAGGCCTCATTGCTTCCAGGTTCCTTCAAATGTTCCTTCATAGCACCATGGGCTGGGGCCAACTTTTAACTTCTGAGTCCTTAAGGGGCCCAGGGAGATCAAATCACTTTATTTCCATGCAACAAATACCAATGATCTGTTTCATGTTCCGAAGGACCTAGAGTCATTCAGCTTTTAAGTAATGGGATGCACAGGCCTCCTCCCTCTACATAAGGCCAACATATCAAAGACAGAAGAAATATACACTTTCTACTATATCCTACATTTGCACATGCCCATACACACAACATGTACAAAACACACCGACTCAGTTCACAGGAAGCAGTCTTTGAAGATGCTGTCGAAAGATTAAAAGGACTAAGATGTTTTAAATTTAAAATTTCATGTGGCAGTTTTTCTGTCACATGAAGTAGGTGCATCTATGCAGTGGTGATAACACGATTTTGGGTGGATACAGCCAGTTATTTATGGAAGAAAGTTTTGCAAACTCACTTTTGCCAGTAAATTATTAAAAAGGGTTTTTGCTCCTATTCTTGTGCTCTGGTTGTTAATTTTGTTCTGATGTCTTTGTGACTATCCTGTGATTCACCTGGAAACAGATGTCTCTAAGGAAAGATCAGTTCTAGGTTTTGAAAGCTCATAGATAAATATCTCATCAGGATATCTGTGGTCACTGGGAAATGTTATCTATGATTGTCAGGCATACTCTGTATTTTCATTTTATGACTTTTTCTACCAAGGTGCTGGCAGTCAACTGCAGATACTCCAAATTGGCCTTTAAAATTGGTCTAATCTCTGTCATGCTGCTTGGCAGTTGATGTGAATCTCTTTGACAATTTTTGAGTCTGAAGGTTTCTCAGAAGGACAGCAAGAGAGAAATTTTTATAAATACTTTAACCTTGAAGTAAAAAGAGACTTCACTTTTCTGTTCCAGAACTTACCTCTCTTGAAATTTAAGAGTAAGAAGGCAAATATGTCAGCAAAGGCAAATTTACCCTTCCAAATCCATGTTGGGTAATGCACACCAGTGAGATTTTGATCCATATCTGTGGTAATTTCCTGATGATTGGACTGAATTGGTAGCGAGGGCTTGAGAGGTTATAGCTGTTTCTTCGGTGGATGTTAAGCCCAAACATGGCCTCCAGGCCAAAGTGTCTTGTGACTTAACCGTAGACAACAGGAAGGAGCTTGGGTAGCTGACCTGCCTGGGAAATTGGCAAAGGAGGCTGGGAAGCAGGGAGATTTGAAGAAATAATGGAGCGTTTTGGAGATGAGGTGGAACTGCTGATAAGTTACTTTATAGGAATGAAAAAATGTATACTGTGAAAACATTCTAAAGAGGTTCTATAGCCAGAAAAGGGAGAGAGAGCCAGAGCTGGCCCAGATACAGCGAGGAACCCGGCATTTAAATCTGGGAACAGGAGAAGGAGCCAAGCAGAAAAGAATGTGCACTGAGAGGCCCCTGAACAGTACCAGTGCACTTCCAGTGTCACCGTTGTGTAAGACACACAGATAATTTCAGTGCAGTAAAACCTCAGTTTGTGGGCATGATTTGTTCTGGAAACATGCTTATAATCCAAAGTACTTGTATATCAAAGCAAACTTCCCCTTAAGAAATAAAGGAAACTCAGGTGATTCATCCCACAACCCAAAAATATTCATATAAAATGATAACAATACTGTAATATAATAGAAAATAAAAAAAACAAATTCACATGATCTTACCTTTTATTTATTTATTAAAAAAATTTTTTTTGAGACAGAGTCTCTCTATGTAGATGAGGCTGGCCTTGAACTCAGTATGTAGCCCAGGCTGGCCTTGAACTCATGGTGATCCACCTGCCTTAGGCTCCTAAGTGCTGGGGTTACAGGTGTGCACCACTGTGCCTGGCCAACTTGAATTTACCTTCAAAAACCTTTGTGGTTGGTGTGAGGGAGATGGGAGAGGAGGGTTGTTGAGTAGGACAACTTTCACTACCACTAATGGAATTACTGCTATCTATTGGCTCAATGGAATCTTCTACTTTTTGTAAAAGTTCAACAAGGAGCCTATCCAGTAACACTTGGCTTTGGCTCCTTTTGAGGATTTTTCAGACATGTAACATTGAATTGTCATTAAACAAACTCATGGCTTGCACTGGCTTGTTGGGGGGGATTGTACAAATGTTTGCACCATTTCCCACATTTTCTACTTCTACCTAACCTCGTTTGATGTGAGGGGTTCTTCTGCCTTTTTCTCCTCCTCTATGCAGATGAGGTCTCCGCCAAAATCCTCCCTCATTTATCAAGTTGAAACTTATTAGAAATGTTTGCTCATCTTGTAGAACAAGTAAGTATCAACCCGAGGTTTTACTATATAAGTAACCCAAACCCAGTGGCTCACAGTAGGTTTCATTCATTCATCCACCAATAACAAAACAAAACCCAAATGAGACAAAATAAAAAATCACCTCCAGTTAGCCTTAACACCCGGAAATGTATGCTATGCCTGCTTCTTCTTAGTTGTTAGGGCTGTCACAAGAGCTTGTACCAGGAGGGGCCATGTGCTGGTAGCAGTGGTGCTGCGTTGGACCAAGCCAATAGAAAATGAAAAAATTCGAAGTCGCGGTTACCTGACATGGTTTGGAAAATAGAAAAACTACTAGGAGAAAATACTTTCCTGTTATTTTCACATTGTTTTACGGATTCAGCAAGTAGTGGCTAAGCAGTTAGTCATCTCAGGGCAAGTGCTGAGTGCCAAGGACACTGAGCAATCCTGGGCACAGGATCTGTGCCCTGGGAGCCTGATCAGCAGGAAAGCAGGCAGTTCAGGGCATTACCAGCCCAGAAAAACAGGAGTGATACACCCTGAAAAACAAGCTTCCCTCCTTCAAACTTCCAGATAAAGAGCATTTTTTGAATAAGTATAGGTTTGTATAAGTATAATCTATTCGCTTATTTATTCATTGATAAATATCGAGGGCTTTCCATGTGCCAGGTGCTGTTCTAAGGTCCAGAGTGAAGTCCCTGCATCTTGGGAACCTACAGAATGACTTGGAGACTCAGATACTAGTGGTGAAGCCTTGGTGTGCAGTATTCTCTCTTCCGCTCGGTGCTAGGGTTGCTACCTTGGGCCTCACACGGGCAAGGCAGGCCCTTAACAGCTGGGCTGCACCCTCTGTTACCCTCTGAGCCCCCAGGAGCCCCGTTCCACAGGCGTCCCCATCCGTAGCTTGTAACTTGAGCAGCTGAAACCGAGAAGCATGAGTAACTCGCACAAGATCACACTTAAACCCTGGGATTGTCAAAGGCTCCAATCCTGCCACTTCCCAGTGTATGACCACTGTGTGTATTCTTTTTTTTAATGTTAATTTCTTCCCTCTCTTTTTTTATTTTTTATTTTTAAAGTAAAAAAGAAAAAGAACAACAACAAAAATTGGAAAACATTAACCAAGAGACACAAAGTAGCACAAGAACAGTACAATCAAAACTGAATTACAGACAAACTGACAGGGAATTAACAATGGTTGTTGTATTACATATTGATAACTTCAAAGTATATGCTCAGGAAAACACATATAGACATACAATCTTGATCAAACAACCAATCATCCACTGTTTCTTACCCTAAAGCGACATAAGTCAATAGCGGAACCATGTTAGCCATCCTGCACACACATACATACACACATACATACATACACACATACATACACACATACATACACACATACATACACACATACATACACACATACATACA
>PVLD010019772.1:0-35516 GCA_004027595.1 Dinomys branickii
ATTGAATCTGTATAACAGTTTTGGTAGTATGGCCATTTTTACAATGTTAGTTCTTCCTAACCATGAGCATGGTATGTTTTTCCATTTATTGAAATCCTCTTCAATCTCCTTTTTCAGAGTCTTGTAGTTTTCACTGAATAAATCTTTCACATTCTTTGTTAGATTGATTCCTAAGTATTTCAATTTCTTGGTTGCTATTAAAAAAAAAGATTTATTGAGCTGTACCTCGTTCACTATCTAATTCACCCATTTAAATGCAGTGGGTTTCTGTGTATTTGCAGAACTCTACCGTCATGCCACAGCAAGTTTTAGGGTATTTTAGCACCCTGAAACACCATCTCCACTACCTCTCACTCCCCATTCCTTCCTCCTCCCAGCCCTGGTGACCCACAGCCCACTTTCTGTGTCTGGATTTGCTTGTGCTGGATATTCCATATGGACGGAGTCACACAGTGTGTGGCCTTTGTGTCTGGTGCCTGTCACACAGCATCCTATTGTCAAGTCTCACTCATGGTGCACCCTGCACCTATGTTCAATCCTTTTGTATTGCTGTATAACATTCTATCCTGACCTGCCACAGTCTGTTTTTCCATCCAATTTTGGAAATTCAGGTTTTCTGCTTCTTGGCTATTGTAAATAATGCTGTTGTATTTGCGCACAGTGTTTGTGCAGATGTAGCTCTTGTGCTTTTGGGTATATAGAAAGGAGTGGAATTACCTGATCAAATGGTAATGCTATGCTTAACTTTTGAGGAACCACTAAATGAAGTCCCAGAGCAGCTGCACCAATGTCCCATTCCTCTCAGCAGCATGCACAGGGCCCAGCCTTGCCACATCCTCACCAAAATGTGCTATCACCACCTTCTTATTCAGTCCTCGAGGACGGCATGAAGTGGTGTCTCATCGTGGGATTGACTTGCATTTCCCCAGTGGCTAATGACAAGCATCCTTTTAGGGGCAATGTGTATGTATTCTTTGGGAAAATGACTGTTCCGTTTCTTTGCTCAGGTTTTAAAATGAATAGACTCTTTCAGAGAGCAGCTTTAGGTTGGTGGGAAAGTTAAGCAGAGAGTATGAAGAGTTCCTGCTACACCTCCCTGTCCCCATCTACCTGTCACTGATAGCCGACAGTCAGGTGCTACACTTGGTACAGCGAGGCCAATGTTTTATTACTCACTGAACTCCATAGCGTACTTATGGGGTCATTCTTTGTGTTATACAAATGCACAGTCACGTGTGCCCCAGTGTAGTACCAGACAGAGTAGTTTCATGGCCCTAAAAGTCCCCTGAAAATCCATCTCATAACCCCACCCCAGCCCCTGCCATCATGATCCTTTAATGTCACCATAGCTGTACATTTTCCAGATGCCATGGAGCTGGGATCTTACAGCATGTTGTCTTGTCTTTTCTTTCTTCTTGAGACAGGATCTCACTATGCAGTTCAGGCTAGCCTTGAGCTCACTTTGTAGCCCAGGCTGGTCTTGAACTTGCAATAATCTTCCTGCCTCAGCCTCCCGAGTGCTGGGATTACAGGTGTGCGCCACCATGCCCAGCATGTTGTCTTTTCAGACTGGCTTCCTCCACTTACTAGCAGCTATGTGGTTTGATAGCTTACTTCTTTTTGTTGTTGAATAATATAGTACTGTCTACTGTATACCATGGTTTGTCCTTTTGCCTACAGAGGGACATCTAGGTTGTTTCTAATTTTTGCCAGGTAGACTAAAACTGCTGTCAACAGCCACATGTAGGTTTTTATATGGATGTAAGTTTCCAAATAATTTGTCTTTTGTGTCTTTTTTCTCAATTTTGAAGAAATCACGCAAGTCTGATCAGACACCATCTGAGCAGGATTTACCCTTACGTGTCCCCTGCTTCTGTTGTATTTTCCACACACAGAGCATGCGCAGAGGCCTGGGCCCAAGGAGGGTATGAGGCAGAGAAGGAAGAGAGAGAGCTCTGGGAGAGCAGAGAGCGGAAGAAGATCGCAGATAGCATTGAAGCCCTGGCCATGATCAAGCAGCGGGCAGAGGCGCGCAGGAGAGAGAAAGAAGGCCGAGAGGGAGGTACGTGCTGGCAACCCAGCAGCTCCATATAGATCAGGCCAGGCTGGGTCATCAAATTCACTCTCTAATGTGTGGGATGTTTTTGTTTTTGAGACATGGTCTTACTATATAGTTCAGGATGCCCTTGAACTCACTGTGTAGTCCAGGCTGGCCTTGAACTCGTAGTGATCCTCCTGCCTCAGCCTTCTGGGTGCTAAGATGACAGGTATGCACCACATCTTCTGGTTTCTGGCATCAAAAGGTTCCAGATGAACAGCTGGATGGAGCCATGCCCACAGCAACGTTGCGGAGAAGGAGCTCAAGGCCGTCCAGCATGTCCCCTCCTGCCACATCCATGTGCCATAGAGGTGCCAGACCCCAGAGCTCACAGCTTTTCGTGGTGGATGATGACACTTTCATCCTGTTGCCTCCCCTCCCTGAAGAATGGGGTGGAGGAGCCTGCGGCGCCAAGTTTCTGTCCCTCATCCCTGGCTGCTCATTCCCTGAGCAGCCCCCACCAGATGCCCACTGAGGTTGCTCCATGGGAACAAAAGATGCTCTGGGAAGTAAAAGGGTCTGGGGCCTCAGTGCCACACAGGGTGAGCAGAAGATTCTCCCGGGCCCCTATCTCTAAGGGATTTAGGCCCTGGGTCTCCATCCTTTTTTTCATATCAAACCCACTGTCATCGGTTTAGCACAGGCTGATTTGTTATCACAGACTGGAGGTGAAACTCCTGCGTGGGTCTTACCAGGCTCAGACCAAGCTGTCTGGGGTTCTGCTCCTTCAGGAGGCTCCAGGGAGAGTCTTATCTCTTCCACCTCTGTCAGCCACCTCCTCACCAGCCAACCCAGGCTGCCTGGAACTCCTGGCAACCCTCCTACCTCAGGCTCCTGAGAGCTGGGATTACAGGGCTGGGCCACCATGCCCAGTTGGTTTTTTAGACAGTGTTGCTCACGTACTGTTGCCTATGCTGGCTTGAACTTGTGACCCTCTTGCCTCAGCTTCGCAGGGGCTGAGATAACAGAGACGGGTCACCATTCCCAGCCCTCTAGGCTCTTCCTTTCCTACATGCCTGGCCCCTCCAGGGTGCTCACTCAGAAAGGCACCACCTTGTGCTCTCCCTGATGTCCCACGCTCACCTGTGACCTCCCTTACTTAGGGTTGGCGCCACCAGCAGACAACAGGGACGGGCAGGATGAGCCTCCTGTGGCAGGGGACATGCAGCAGAAGATGGAGCTCTTTGTGAAGGACAGCTTTGCAGCCAAGGATGAACTGTTCCCAGAGGAGGCCAGTGGGGCAGAGGCTCAGCCTGTGGCAGTCAGCAGAGAGGCTGAAGGAGGGGCACCTGCAGGGAGCCTGTCTGCTCTGAACCCACTGCCCCTGGAAGGTAATTTGGCAAGCGAGAGTCCCACCTGGAGTCTGAGCCTCACCCTTCTATTGCTGTTCCTAGATGATGGAGTGCACAAGCTACCCCGTGTTCTAGTCAGCGGTGCTTAACAGAAATGCAGCAGGAGCCACTGAGATTTTGTAGTAGCCATATATAAAAAAAAAACAAACATGTAAAGCTATTGGCAATATACAGTGTAATAAAAACAAATGGCATAAATAAAAAAATTATTACAGTAGAACTCGGCATAGTGGCACACAACTGTAGTCCCAGCACTTGGAAGGCTGAGGCAGGAGAATCTTGAGAGTTTGAGGCCAACCTAGGCTATAGTCAGACTATCTCAAAACCACAGAAACAATTATAGCAAAAGACACATTTCCATGAATCCTCCCGATTGCTTCGAACACACTTATCTCCTCATTCTGGTAACTTTCTGAAGCAGCTGTGAATGTCCTCTTTCCTGTCTTTAGGAGGTGTGATCAAGGGCCACGGATACAACTCAGTGGTACAAGCACCTGCTTAGCAAGTGCAAGGTCCTGAGTTCGATTCGCAGCACCAAAAAAAGAGGTGTGATCAAAAACAAATGATGCTGCTCAGTGCTACCCAGCAGGAAGGCAGCTCATAAAAACACGAGTGTGTTCTTATCCACCGTGTTCATCACATCTGGTACTGGTAGCAGAGCCAAAATGACCCTGAAAGGTAAACATTTGAATGGATTCAGGACATCAAGGCATCCATGGCAGCACAAGTAAAGCCATGAGAGGACTTCCCGGACTCTTCACAGTGGTGAGAATGATGGGATATGCTTTCTGAAGTGAGGGAGAGTATTCTCAGACTAATAACAATGTGCCTTTTACTGTCAAAAAAGTAAACATTCACCGTATTTTTTATCATACTTTGTATACCTTCCTCCTCCCAGCACTGAGGATTAAACCCAAGGTCGTAACACTAATTCCCAACCTCTCTCATTTTTTTCTTGAGACAGGGTCTCGCCATGTAATTCAGGCTGGCCTTGAGTTCACTATGCAGCCCATGCCTCCTGACCCTTCTCCTGAATGCTGGGGTTACATACGTGTGCCACCATGCCCAGCCATTTTTTTTTATTAATTTTGAGACAAGCTCTTGCTAAATTGCTGAGTTTCTCAGGCTGGGCTCCAACTGGTGATGCTCCTGCCTCAGCCTCCCAGAGCTGGGACTACAGGCTGTGCCATCACACCTATTCTTAGTGCTTCTATGAATTCAGACTTGTTAGCCACCTCATGTTCAATATCTGAGGAATCTCAGCATGAGATCTTTTAGAGGAACAGGTACGTGGGAAATGCAAATGTGGACGGGTACAGGCCTTGACGGCAGGGGCAGCTGTGTGTGCGTGTGCGCGCACACATGCTGATGTCCTGTCAGAACTGGAGTCTACAGTTCCCTGATGCTGGGACTAAGCACCAGGTGAGTTAGAAGGAAGAGAAGACAGCAAGGGGTCAGGTTGGCAGAGGCCCAACTGCAGAAGACAGGGCAGTGACAGCTGCTGCCACCAGGGACAGAACCGCTCTTAGAGCCTAGCTCAGCCTCCTCCAGTGCTGGCCACCGCTCCTCTTCTGGCTCCTGTGGGACTCAGGGCTTCCATGTCCACCCAGAAACTTGCTGTGTTTCGATTTTGCCTTAGGGAACACCCCAGGGCCCACCCACCCCAGGCTTCTGGAACCACTTTTCCCTGGCAGGGCCATGTTTCCCCTACTGTTTTCCAGGGTGGAGACCAATGGACCTTGGGGCTTGGGACTCCTTGCCCTCTCAGCTGTAGCTTAGCAGCTGTCACACGGGGTTTTGCAGGGCCCAGGAATCACCCTGGAGCCTTCAGAGGGAGGGGCTGCAGTCGGTGCTACCTCAAACAAGCCCTGGACCCTCAGGCAGGGAAGGCTGCATGCCCTCTGTGGAAGGTGCCCTGGTGGCGAAGGACAGGCCAGCTGCCCTCTCCAGGTTCCTGCTCGATGCCCAGATGGCTGCTCCTCTTGGGCCTCACCTCCAGGTCACAGCAGGGATTGGCAGCTTCCTGTCTTCTCTCCATCAGGGGTTTTGGGTGTTTGTTACCCAGCCTCAGCTGTGATCTCTGTACTTTGATTTGTGGGCTGGCTGCTGGCACTGAGGCCCTCTGGTGTTAACTCACAAATGACCCAGCAACTGCTTCCTATGTTCCTCAGAGTCGACCTCCAGGGTGGTGGCTGCTAAGGGCTCTTTGGCTACGGAGCCTCACAGGATGGAAACTGAGGATGCAGAAGCCATGAACCAGGGGACCGAGAAGAAGCTCTTCATTGCGGTAGGGGTGTACTCAGCCTTGCAGAACGGTGTCAGCCTGCACCTTTGTGATCCTTGACACCTTGTAGCGTGGCCCTTGGGTGACAGGCAGGGCCCCATGGGTCCTGCACACAGTGAGACCTTCCCCGGTGGAGGTGGCACATGTGGCATGGCACACACAAGGGCAGCCCCCCTTGAGCTGTCTGCCCAGCTCTGGACTCGCTTTCCCCAAAGAAGGCCATCACAAAGCACTCAGCCCATTGGCTGCTCCCAGAGTTCTGCTCAGTCGCCAGAGCCTCTCTGAGGCTCAGCCCTAGCTGGGCAGCTTCTTGCTGGCCCAGCGTTGTTCTGGCTTCCTGTTGGCTCCTTGCTCTCCAGATGTCACTGAGCTGAGCCCCCTCCCTTGGGCCTGTCAAGTCAATGTCAGATCCCATCTTAAAGTGCCACTCCTTCTGGAGCTCTGCTCATTCTGATGGTAGTCACGTTGGCTTAGAGATAGGACACTGTGAAACCCACACCTTGGTCAGGACCGGGGAAAGTGCATTTCAGCACCTGTCAACTCACTCCAGAGGCTAGCTGGTACCCCCTCTACTAAACTTCTCAACTGATACTTACCCCAAATCTGAACATTTCATGACTCAGTGTTAAGCTGATTGTGACCCCAAATCTGAACATTTCATGACTCAGTAAGTGTTAAGCTGATCGTGGTCAATATTCTCAGTGGGTTTCTAGTTTTCTGGTTCTATAGATAAGGAACAGAATTGGACAACTAATCACTTAACATTTGAGAACTAACTATAAGTAGCCAATGTTACCTGAGGTCTTCTCTGTGTGGCATTGGTCTAAGGATGATCTGTATTGACTGATGCAACCCTTCTAATTACTCTACGAGGTGTATACTATTATCCCAATTTTACAGACAGAAAAATTGAGAGAGGTTAAACAGTTTTCTCAGAGCCACACAGCTAAGAACCAGCATGGGGATTTCTGCAGGGTTCACGTATCCAATCACTGTGCCTCCTCCCCAACGTGCTGGCTGGTTGCTTTGAAGATATGAAACAAATGCACAAACACATAACAAAACCAGAAGGTCCTACCAGTTTGGGGGAGGCAAAAAAATAGCCTAACAGGCCCCTAGGGCTCATCTGCACACAGTATTTTTGATTTGGGCCCCATTATTTCTCTCCGGATGAGCTGCACAACTGTGTCTCTAAAAATAAAGTGAAGATGTGGTGATGCTTTGACCCTGTCACAGGTCGCAAGCTCTTTCTTAGATTAGATCTGATGCTTGGAAAGGCAGTGCTGGGCCTGTGATGTGTACATGCGGGGAGTGATGCTCCGCTCTCCTCTGCCTGGCTGGCCTGTACCTCAGGCTCCCTGTGTACTGTGTTTCCGTGTTATCTCGCCTCCCTGGTAACCTGTGGCTTGTTGGCTCTTTCAGGATCTGCCTGACTTAGAAGATGTTGACGACACAGGCGCAGCTTTGGAAGACCTGGACAAGGTTATCAGTATACATTTATCCCATCATCAGACTGAATTCCACTTCACTTGTCATTTAGCACAATTCTCTTGAAAAGTCCTATGATCAGAGAAAGCATTGCATACACTCATTCTGCCTTAATGACAGAATTGCGGCTGTTCCTGCTTGTTTTAAGGTTTTATTATCTACTTGACTTTTCTTACACATGACTTTATTGCTATTTGTAGTGACTGTGCGCTGAACACAACTACTGGAAAGCATTTTCTCTCCCTCTGGTGCATTTACATGTTCATCTTAGTGCTTCCTGAATTCAGACTCTAGCTACTGAAGGAAGAAAAGGGAGGAGGGAACACATGGGTGAGGGCCCATCGGCCACCCTCCCTCAGGCACTATCGGGAGCTCATGGACCCCTGAGGGAGAGGAAGCCTTGGACATCATCTTTGCGTGGCTTGTCGCTAGCAAATGAAACAAACAGGCACCTGTGGCCACGGTTACTGTACAAGGGCAGAGTTCCACGGTTGTGCACTTGCGGCCATGGTTACTGTAGCAGCTCTGGTGTCCACGGACAGAGTTTTAGGGTTGTCCCGAGCACTAGGCTAAGCATAGCCCAAGGCCACTGAGGAGGGGTCGGGTAGGGGCCAGGCTAGGGGGCAGTGCAGTGCAGAGTCCTGGGGGGTGCACGTAGGCTGCAGTGCTCAGCAGCAGGTGCTGGCCAAGGCCTGCCCATCCCAAGGCTGCTCCAGACAGGCACTGTCCAGTGTCCCTTGGGGTCACTGCCGTGTGGCCACACAATTGGTGACCTTTGGTGTAAAAGCAGGGTCAGCAGAGTTTTAGAATGGCCGCTGTGAAAAGTGTTGGAATGTACCTATTCCCTTCCTAGGAGCTGTGCTCTCCGAAGATCAAGGCCCTGTCAAGCGGGAGTGAGGACAGTGGCACTGAACTGGATGATGCAGCCCTCCTTGGGTCTGCACACTCACCTGCAGATGCCCTTTCATGCATATTCGCAGTCTCTAGGGACCCTGAAAAGAAGGCCAAGGCACCTTTCACAAACATTTTAAAGAAAGAAGTGATGAGGGACTTGGAAATCGAAAGTCAAGACCCCAAGTCCCCGAGACCACTCATTCAGGAGCTCAGTGACAAGTCCTCAGGCTCCAGACCAGCATCCCCCTGCTGCAGGAAAGACTCACAGGACAGCGAGAGGGACAATGACCTGCCTGCAGCCTCTTCCCCAGGTGAAGTGCCCAGCCCTGGATGGTTGGGGTGGGAGGGGGGACCAGCTGCACCTCAGCCCCAGCAACCCCAGGTTCCTGGATAGACATTTGTGATGGGCCACGTGACGGTCATTAAGTCCTGGACTCTGAAGCTGACGCTGGGCAGAGGCACTCCAGGTCCTGTGGTCGCACCTGTGCGGGACCACGGGGCTACGGAATCTGTACTCATGATCCCAGCCCTGGCCTTTCTAGACCTAGGCTTCTGGGTGGAGGGGACGGTGGACAGCCTGGTGGGGGGAGGACAAAACAAGATGCTAGCTGGCATGATGTGGCTGCTCTAACAGCAGAATCCCTGTGCTGGATAAACTGAGCAGGGACAGCACCCAGAGGCCACACCTCATGTTGGTGGCCGGTGCTGTGGGGCAGCTTGTGAAGCCAGCTAGCACATGTGGAGAACGAGCTGAGCGCTTCTGCTGATACCCAGATTAGGGTGTCAAGAGCGGCTGTTCCTACTCCCACCCCACGCCAAGGTGCCTTCCTTGAGGGAGAGGGGAGGGGCTGGCAGCACTCCCCAGCTCCCAGCAATGCACAGTCTCTTCTAACCCTAGGAGACGGAGCTGAAAAGGACAAAATGCAGCCCAAGGCAGAGCCTGAGGAGCACGGTGTGGGGGAAAGCCAGGGGGACGTGGGACTCACTTTGGACTGAATCCAAGGCCCCCCCACTGCACCGGCAGTGACAGGGGGACTGGTCACCTCTTCCAGAGTGCTGCTGCTTGCTCAGGGTGCTCTGTGGCCTTGGCTGTGACAGCTGCCCATGTGCCCCGTTGCCTTTGTGCCCTCAGTCTTTAAGGCACATCCCTGTGCCCAGAGCCTCAATCTCCCTGTCACTTGTAGAGTAACTATGTGACCATAAACCCCTCATCGGCATGATAAAAACATTTAACACCAGTGCGTTCCTGGAATAGCATTTGTATAAGCCATGTGCAATCCCTCCGGTTTGTCAGCCATGCTGAGGAACAACTGTGTCCCTCTCAGTGGGTCACACCCTAGTGTCCATGCAAGCTTAAGCAAGACGGGATGCCATACAGCCTGCGAACATGACTGCTCCAACTCATGTTCAGCTGCCAGGTTCATTTCACTTGAGGCAGGGGCCCAAGGGTCCTCCCCACAGGTAGACAGAACCAGTCTGCCATACAAGCTGGCCAATGGCGTCAGCAGCTGGCCTGCTCTGCCCCGAGGCCCTGCCAGGCAGTGGCTCTAGGGACTTGCGTCACCAGGTCAGACACAGGGCAGGTACCACCGTCCCAATTTCCAGGAAGTCGAGGAGATGCTGGGAGACACAGGGAGCCCTGCCTCCCACATAGCCCTCACTGTCTCCAGGAGAGAACACTGGCAACCCTGGTTCAGGCCAGCCCCTTCCCTGGTGGCTTCTGGCCCTGTTTGCAGGTAGATACAGAAACAGACCACTGCTTTGTGCCATCCCTTCACCTCTGCTCCTGGCCGCTTGCTTCTGGGTCCCCCACAGTTCCCACGGCATTCAGGTGGCAGAAAGCTCTGCACCATGAAGTTGTTTCCAGGGAAGACACTGCTGGTCCACGGTGGAGGGGCTCAGTGAGGACAGAACTCTGGGTGCCCTCAGAAGCCCATGCGAGGCCTCTTCCGGTGGCGCTGAGAGCCAGGGGTGGGCAGCCCCGAGGATGTGGCTTGGGTGCTAGAGGCCTGGGAGGGGGACAGGGGCACATGTCCTGGGGTAGGGGTGCCCTTTGGAAGTGGCAGCTCCGCAATGTAGTCCCGGAGGGTCTGCTGCCTCTCTGAGTGGACACCCTGGACCCACAGTTGCTGAGCTGACTCCTGGGAGTATGGGGTCACAGGGGGCTGGAGCCTGGCCTCCGAGGGGGTCCGCTCTAGGCGGGGAGGGAGGCTGCTGGTATTTGGGAGGTCCAAGCAGCTGGTGAGTGAAGAGAAGGTGCTGGACAGCTGAGTCCGGTGCTTGGGCCGCCTGGCCTGCTTTCCTGGCTCTGAGGCCGTGCCCTGCTGTTTCCCCCACCATGCCGCCACCCGGCCTTCCCAGGCGGCCTCCAAACGCTCACTGAGCTCATCCTGCAGGCCTGGCTCAGGGGCAGGGGGCAGCTCTGCCAGCGGCAGCTGGCCCAGGTCCCTCTGCTGCAGAAGCCGCCCCCCCGCCATGGCCTCCCGCAGAACTTGAGTCATTTTCCCCCCCATCTCCCAGGGCTCCAGGCGGCCCAGTAGGCGGCGGTGGGAAAAGGTGGGTGCAGCCCACACAGGGGATGCAGGTGGCACCTGCAGCAGGGCCTCCAGCCAACGGCTGCAGCAGGCAGTGGCCCTGGCAGTCCAGGAGGGTATGGGCCTCTGGCCCACAGGAGGCACTGTTGCCCTGGGTGCAGGGCCGTCGGTCCTGGGGTCGCTGGGAGGCCCGGAGTCTTGGTGGAAACTGGAGGCTGCTTGGAGGGTGAGGTGCTGGTAGAAAATGTCTCCAGCTGCTGAGGCCTGGAAAAGCCACACTGCTGGTGTGGAGGCACAAGGCAGGAAGGCAGAGGCCAGACCTGGGGGAGGAAGGATGATGACCCAGAGCTGCCAGGCCTGCAGCCCCCGCAGCCCCGCGCTAGCTCCCCATCTGCACACCTATGGTTGGTGCTTCTAGTCGCTCCTGCAGCTGTTTCTGGCTCTTGGGCTCCAGCAGGGGAAATGCGGAGAGAGAGTCGGCTGGGGAGGGCAGAGACTGAGGAGGCCCTGCCAGCTGGGGTGTGGAGGCCTCCTTTCCTACAGGAAGCAGAGTTGAAGCCCAGGCCCAGGTCCCCTTCTCTGGGCCCAGCCCACCTTCACCTGGCCCCACTCCCACGCCTCACCTGTGATATGCAGCAGCTGTACCTGTCCACCTAGGCCACCCAGGAACAGGGCGTGTGGGGAGCCAGGGCTGGCTGGAGGCAGCAGGCGGGCCAGCAGGGCTGGGGAGGGGAGGTCATGGTTCCACTTCAGCATTGGCACCAGGGGCAGGCGTTCATCCACCAGGTAGAGTGAAAACTGGGGCCGAGAAGGACATGGGAGGAGGGGCTTGGCTGAAACTAGCACAACTGTACAGTGGCCCTTCCCTGGGCCTGGGGCTCTCAGGACTTCTACAAACCCCAGGGGGACAGCACTCTAAGGGGCTGGTCCTACACTGAACAGAAGGTGCCTCCTGAGCAGGTGGAGGGATGGAGGGACGGAGGACAGCACAAGCAGAAGGGGTCTCTGAAGAGGCGCGCAGGGGTCTCTGCACAGAAGCCACCCAGGCTCCCCGCACCTGTGCCCTGCCCACAGGCCCTAACCCCGGGCCTGTGTGGGACACAGCTAACATCTGAGACTCTTGGTCGGGGCAGACCCGCAGGGGACCTTAGCCCTCCTCCCCTGCTCCCACACACTTCAGGACCCACAGGGCAGATATCCTGGCCCTAGAACCTCTCATCTGCAATTGCTGGCCCACTAGACCACTGCCCAAGAGGCCTTCCCCACCTGCCTCCAGGTTCACTGGTCAGGTTCCGTGAGGCTGGGCTGGCACGCAGTGAGGGGTCTCGGGATGGCAGGAGAAAGAGGTATTTACTCACCTGGGTGCAGATGAGATGCAGAGTGGGGGGCAGCGATTCGGGGCTGGATTGCCGCAGGTATTGAGTGAGCAGCACCCGCTCCCCTTTCTGGCAGGAGGCCTCAGCCCCTGCCCGGAAAAGCAGCAGACCACATCCTGGGGGCCCCTGTGGAGGACACAGGGTCAGCTTCGCCAACACTTGCTGGTTCTACTGCCCCTCAGTGCCCAGCCACACCTGAGTGTCCATCATCTTCACTCCAGTGCGGTCACCCACTGTCAGCACCCGCGGGTGGGCAGTGAAGTCTGCCCAACGCCAGGGAGAAGGGTCCCGGAACACGAGGGTCTCTGAGTCCTTGTAGACTTGCTGCAGCCTGCGGGAGATGGGGAGGTGGTGGGCTGATGGCTGGAGGCAGCGTGTGTGTCAAGGGTCAGAAGGAAGACCGCGCAGACATGCTGGAGAGGGAGTGTGGGCCACGGCTGTGGTGGAGGTTACCAGGGAAAGGGCGTTACCCATCCTGGGGGGTCCACAGACAGACGGCTCCGGAACGACTGCACAGGGCCAGCTCCCCGGGTAGGTGAGGGCTATAGGCACAGAGTGATTAGTGGCAGCAGGGCATCCTCTGGCGAGGCCTGCCTTCCCAGCACCTAGCTCAACACCCCTCACCTCAGACTGATCCCTGTGGCCCCCTTCTCGACCCGTAGCACCTGCAGAGGGGCCGGTCGCCGCCGCTTCCCCATCTTCCACACGGCACAGTGGTAGTCAGAGCGCACCGCCAGCAGTGCTAAGGAGGGATGGAGGAGTCAGGCTCGGGGGCCAGGCTGCAGACCCCGGCACAGAGGAAGGCGGGTGCTGAGGGCCTTACTTTCTCCTTGGACGGTGCTGGTTACCACCTGCCGCACAGGTCCCTGGAGCTGGATGCACCCAGGATCTCCAAGGACCTGGGGGTCACTGCCTGAAGTCAGACTGACCTCCTGGAAACCTGAGGCTCTGGCTAAGGAAAAGGAATGAGCTCTGGCAACTGTAAGCCCCAACTTTCTTGCTCTTTCCCACCCTGAAAACCCCTGCCTGACGAGAAAGGATACACAGCCTGTCTAGGGCGCCACCAGCTGGGTAGACCAGCTGGCCAACCTGCAGGGTCCTTCCAGGGAGCCAGACCAGGGCACCTCCAGTGAAGGCCTCATCTAGCAGCAGCTGCTCCCAGCGTGTGGCCAGCTCCTCGTGTAGCAGCCTCCCCAGCAAGTGTGATACTGACTTGCCCAGCACTGGGCCCCCAACGATGGAAAAGCGGCGTAGTCGGTGGCTGAGATAAGCCCAGGGACATCTGGGGATGACAGCAAAGCCTCACTGGGGCAGTGATGGGGTCAGGGTCTGGGGACCACCCCGTGGGAAGCCAGGTGCAGAGCACATGGTCCCCCTCTACCTGATTTCCTTCTTTGGGAGCTGCCCCGCACACTCACAGAACCCAGACCTGGGCGAGCTCTCCACCACCCCTGCACAGCAATTGGTTCACAGCTGGGTGTGAGACCCCTGCCAGGCCAACCAAAGTCCTCCCTGGGACTTTGGTGCCTCAGGAAGGACACTGACTCTTTCCTTGGAATCATAAGCCATCTTGCTGCCAGGTGACAACAGCCTTTCTAAGAATTAAGCCAGGCAGAGGGAAGCAGTGAGAAAATAAAGAGATAGAACCCTGTCAATATGATTCTACCACCCTTAGGCCAGCTGGAAAGAACGTGGCGCACACTGCTGCACAGGGAAGGGACATGACAGGAAACCTGGGCCCGCGCCCGGCTCCTCGCATACCCATCACCTGCTGGGCCCACCCAGCCCGTCCTTTCCCTCCAGCCACTTGCCCCCAGGGCTGGTATCCGCCGAGGTCCTGCAGCAGCCTCTTTGCACTGACCACTGTCATCTTCTTGGAGCGGTTCTGCATGGGAAGGCCTTGTCAGGCTCATGCAGCCTGGATTCACCAGGTGAAGTGGAGGGGAGGGGATGGGAAGCAAGTGCTCTTCTCTGACCCTGCAGGAGTTACTCACCCGACCTCCCTCCAGTCTGAAATTCTCCAGCATCATCTTCCCCAGGGGCGCAAAGGCTATGTCCCCGTGATCCCACAGGAATCTGCTGAGCTGGAAAAGGAGCAGCCCAGTCACTACGCACAGTTCCAAGCCATGAAGCGACCTCCACTAGGGGACCGGCTCACCTGTTCAGTGACATCCAGCATGATCTGGGGCTGCCTCCGGTAGTGAAAACTGCCTCGGAAAAGGAGGTCCTGTGCAGTCACGCCAGGGTCCCAGGGATCTGCGGGGAGAAGGGGGCTGAGGGAAGGAGCCAGGAGGCACGGGCCACCTCTACAGCTTGGAAAGGTTGCAGGCATGGTGGGAGGGGCCTGAGTGGTGATGCAGCAGAGGCCTGAGTACCTTACCGAGACAGGGAGGCAGCAGCGGGAGGGGCCCAGGCATCGCTGGCTCCCAGAGCAGGGCCTTGGCCAAGTGCGGAGCTACGTTCTGGAGGAAACAAAACCACCATGGTAACCTGACGCTCCTCACAACAACCCTGCAAAGTTGGTCTGAACGTCAGCGTCATTTCACTGGTGCAGAAACGGAGGCACAGGAAGGGTGTCACTTGCCCAGGTGACAAATGATAAAGAAAAGAGCTGGCATTTGAAAACCAGGCAGCCAGAGCCCAGAGTCTGGGCCTTGCTCACAGCCATAAGCACACGGTGTAGTCATTTTCCCCAAGGATCTGTTCATGTGCTTGCTCAACCCCACCCAGGCCATGAGGATAGGGATCGCCTGACCCATCCCAACTTATTCACATGTGCATTACTGGCACGGACAGGCTGCTGAACATAGAGATCAGAGTCTTGGAGAGAGATGGACAGGCAGGTAGCCACAGCTCCTGCTGAGTGGCCCCTCTGTGGATGGCAGGGCAGCCCATGCCTCCAAAGGAGAGGGTTCTGCCATGGCCTGGGTATCAGCACTCTTGCAGAAGCACACCACCCTGCACCATGCTAGTGGGCGTGACTGCATTGGTGAGCAAAACCCTTTCCCCATGGAATTCCTGCTGCATTTTATCAGTTTTTTCCATAACCTCTGTCCAGCCATGACATTCTGTACAGAGTGCATCACACCATCCCAGTAACTATTTGCCAAGAGAGGAATATTCATTCCTCAGGGCATGTGCCATTTTGTTCTAACTGGACACAAATTACAACACTGACACATGCCCCATCCACAAGGGATGTATATTCTTTCCTCCACTACAGTGTCAGCTCTTCGAGGGCCAGGACTGCATCTGACTTGTCCCTGGCTGGCTGTGGCTGTCACTTTCCTTTCCCTACCAGGAGGGAACAGCAGCAGGATGGAGGAGTGACCAAGTAAACAGATTGGAGTAAAAGGGCCCGCCCTGAACCCGCTGGGCCCGCCTTCCACCCTCACCTTGCAGTTCTGGGGTGGGGACTCTGGCAGAGTCAGGCTATCTCTCCAGCTGCACATGAAGGACAGGTCAGGGACATCACTCACACCAAGGGGGCCGTTCACAAACAGTGAGGGGCGGAGAGAGCGGGGGAAGTCCATCCTGCGCAGCGGCACCCGGGGTCACACCGGCCTTCTCTGCATGCTTGACGCTGAAAAAGGCTCCCAGAGCTCCTGGGGAAAGCACAAAACACTAAGACAGGGATATTTTCTTTGAGGAAGCGGTCACTAAAATGCAAATGAATATGCAGCCTAATGCCAAGGAGCAGTAAATGCTACAAAAAACCAATCACCCACGCATGAGGGAACAGTTGGTGCTGGGCAAGGGGATGGTTCTGGTGATGGGAACTTGGGAGAGCCTGAACCTGGAGAAGGAGGTGGCCATGCACACCTCAGGAGATGTTCCAGGTAGAATGGCTGCAAATGCCAAAGTCCTACGGCAGAAACATGTGGCAAACAGCTAGGAGATCAAAGAACAAATACAGAGAGAGAAAGGGGGTGAAGTCAGATGGCTGGTGTGGGGCAGCTTCTACTACAGCTCCCATGTATGTAATTACACCCATGCAGACTACACTCGTTAGGCTGTGCCCCGGCTCCTCTGACTCTCACTCACCGGTCTCCCCAGTGTCAAGCACAGTGCTGACCAGAAAATGCACCCTGTGTTGAAAAAAAATAAACTTACACCAAAGAGCTTTGCTAAACACAAAACCCTTTAGGATTAAACAGCCCCATCATTCCTCTTTTATTACAAAGGTAGGAGAGTCACTGAACACCGAATCTGCCAGACATGGTGCTCAATGCTTTGTTCTTTTAGTGCTCATATTTTGGCTTCAGGATCTTAAGAGGCAGGAAGCAGTAACTCGCTCAAGTGCAACAGAGGGACCGCCAGAGCCTGATCCTCATCAGATTCAGAGCCAGTGAACCACTACTTTCCCACGCACCCAGGAGCAAACACCAGCATTAGTGAGCAAAACCCTTTCCCTGTGGAATTCCTGCTGCATTTTATCATTTTTTTCCATAACCCCTGTCCAGCCATGATATTCTGTACACAGTGCATCACACTGTTCCACTAATTATTGCCAAGAGAAGAATATTCATTCCTCAGGGCATGTGCCATCTTGTTCTAAGTGGACACAAATTACAACACTGACACATGCCCCTTCCAAAAAGGAAGTGTATTCTTTCCTCCACTACAATGTGAGCTCTTCGAGGGCCAGGACTGCACCTGACTCATCCCTGAGTCCCTGGCTGGCTGTGGCTGTCACTTTCCTTTCCCTACCAGGAGGGAACAGCAGCAGGGATGGAGGAAGTGACAAAGTAAGAATCCTTGTGAAAAATGTGGCTTTCACAGCACTGACAGCATCCGTACCTCCAAGAGATGGCTGCATCCCTGATAAACTGCAAGAGACAGAGAAAAGGTCTTCTGTTGCCTCTGGGCTCCAAGACATTGGAGGCTCTTCCTTGCCTTGCTACTTTTCACCATAGGGCCTTTGCCCATTCTGTCCGTCCTTAGGAGTGCCAGCACTTTCCCCCTACAATACTTTGGCTCTTGAGTTAAGGATGCCTCTTTGTGTTGGTTTGGGCGATACTTCTTGCAATTGGATCAATACGATATAGGACACATAGTTTACTATAAGGTTATTTATAACAGTCACCCAAAGAATGATATACAAGAGTGCAGAAAATCTGTCCACATACTATAGGAATCCAGCAGAGGGCCTGGATCCATGATAATATCCTGTATGAGTCCAGCTGAATACCTAGAACCCATAACAATGCCTTCCACGAATCCAACTGGAGGCCCAGAGCCTATGACAACATCCCATGCAGGCCTGTTTCACGGATCTGCATTGGGAAGGCCCAAAGGCCAGTGGTGGAATCCAGAAAGACTGTGCCAGCAGGATGAAGGATCTGTGCTAGCAGGCTGAGGAATCTACCCTGATACCAGGAAGCAATGCTCAAAGTAAGAATCAGAGCTCCCTTGAAAGGTACCACAGCAATTGTCAGCAACAGTGAGGTCCTGAGCTCCTCCAGTGGTGAAAACAGCTGAGCTCCCATCAGGAAAGCCAACGCAGCAAGCTTCTTTAGGAGACCGAGCTGTGTACCATCTTCCCCTCCAAAGCCAGGAAACAATGCTCAGAGTGAGGACCAAGAGTGAGGACTGGAGCTCCCACAAAATGAACTGAAGCTATTCTCACCGCCCAAGCTCCTTGGAGGATGAAAACAGCCAAGTTCATCAGAAAAGCCAGCATGACGAGCTCCTCCAACAGAACCAACAGCTCCTGCCAACTCCAAGAGCCTCTCTTCTTCTCCAGTTCTGCCTCTCATGCCACTGGCAACAATCCTCAGGTGGGCCTCCCACACCCAACACCACGCTTGCTCAGTTCAGCTGGGGATTTTAAGTTGACCACTATCTGTCAATTCACTAGTCTCCCAGTTCCCCAACTCTTTCCTCCTAAGGGAGGGTAGAAGAAACAAAGAGATACAAAGGAGACAAGGGGGCTGGGGATACAGCTCAGGGGAATAAGCGCCTGCCTGGCAAGCGCAGGGTCCTGAGTTCGATCCCCAGTACCGCAGAAAAAAAAAAAAAAAAGGAGACAAGGAAAATCGTAACTTTAAAATTATACTTAAAAATGCTGCAGTTTCAGGACACAACCAAAGTGGCCCAAGGCTATAATTTGTTTGCTCACTCCTAAATTCCTAAGCCTTAAAAAATACAACAGGCTGGGTGTGGTGGCGCACACCTGCTTATTCCAGCACTTGAGAGACTAAGGCAGGAGGATGATTGCAATTTCGAGACCACCCTGGGCTACAAAGTGAGCTCGAGGCCAGCCTGAACTGCATAGGGAGACCCTGTCTCAAAAAGACAATAAAACAAAACACACACACACAAAGAAAAATACAACAGGTCCATGCTTTGTTTTATTACAGATCCATAAATTCCATGACCTCTGCCCTCAAGAACATGTAAATATCCCCAGCCAGATTGCAGTGTGCCTCACCCTTAGAGAGGCTACACTCCCTTCTAAATATACTTCTTTAATTTTGCTCGGGAAACCTATCCATTCCTCTCAAAGACCAAGTCTTGAAATGTTTTTCCATGATAAGGCAAGAACCCACACTGTGGGTGGGGATAGTTAAGGGCCCATTTCCTCTTTAGAGGGACCTCCTGGTACTACAGACAGGCAAGTTAAGCAGGAGACAGCAGGCAGCTAAGGAATGACTGGGCCCAAGGTAGAGAGTGAGGATGAGCAGGTCTACGTCAGAGAAGCAGGAGCCTGAGGTCAAGGGTTAATAAGAACCAGATGGACAAGCAAGCCCAAGGACACAACAGCTGAGTTTATGACAGCCATTATGGCGACTTCTGCTCCCACGTCTGGAAAAATTTTTGCCTTCTGACTTCTTTTAATAAACCACTGAGACAGGATACGGGCCAAGGGGCACCTGCAGACATATGCTTGCCACATACCTCGGCTCCAGTTCTAGTCCTAGGGTCGCCTCGCAGGGGTCATTTTGGTACAAAAACTTCTAGACAAAGTGTTCCCGTGGCAACCCACTCTTGGGCACCCTCTCAGCTAATAGGAGCTGATTTTCTTTTCTTCTTTTTAGCTTTTGTTGATTTTTTCTTGTATGTGTGGCAGGATCTCACTATATAGCTCAGGATGGTCTTGAACTCACTATGTAGCCCAAGCAGCCCTCGAACTCATTGGGATCCTCCTGCCTCAGCCTTTTGAAAGCCGGGATTATGGGTGTGTGCCGCTATGCTCATCTTATTTTTCTATTCCTAATCCCTCCTTTTGACTCCATTCTTTGACCTCCTGAGACATGGACCCAAATAATGCCACCACGGGACCCTGCCTGATGACTTTGCCACTACACCTTGCCTTCTCCAGCCAGAGTGTGCGTAGCAAACTGTGATTAGACTTTTAAAGATGAAGCTGTCCGATCAAACAGTCCGAAAAGGCCCCACCCGAAAGGAACTTCAGAGTCCTCCTAACCCTTAGTGATTCCTATAACGGTAACAACCGGGACACAGAAGTACATAAACATGAAGAAAAGGCAAACCGAGGAACGCACGAATGGGAGGAGAAAGGTTTCAGCCGCCTGAGATAACCCAGGCAGGTGAGGGCGCCTCAGTAAAGCCCCCGGACCAGGCAGCCCTGGCTTCCCCTGGCCGGCTTCCCGCCCCCGCCAGAGCTCCCCAGGGCCCTAGACGCCCACTCCAGAGCGGCAGAGCCCGGCCGCGTCTGCATCAGCGCCAGGCCAGGGAACACGTGAGCCTGGCCCAGGGGACCGGGCTTCAGACGCCCCCCATCCCCGGCACCTCCTCGCGCTCCCGAACATCCCCGACCCGCGCGTAAGCTGCGCGTGCACTTACTGGGCCGAGCTTGTCGGGTAAATGGATTCCTCCGAGACACTCGCCTGACCTTCGTGCCAAAGGGATGCCCCAAAGCAGCACTCCATCAACGGAGTTCCCCTCGAGCCAGCCCCCACAGAAGCTGTGAACGAGTTTCCGTACCGGGCCGGAAGTGCTCCCTGGGTGTCAGGAAGTCCCGCCTCCCCATCCGACCGCACAAGCGTCCTCTATCGCAACCTAACGATGGGAAGTAGAACGGCAGTAGAAATACATTCTACGGGGTTTTAAAATAGGAACATCAAGCTTGACTTGGATTCGAGGCTCCCTTCTGCTTTACCACACAGAGTGGTTGTGAGGACTAAGTTAATTCACTCAACAAACGCTGAGCACTTGCTATATGCCAGCCACTGTATTAGTCTCACGCAACCTCTTGATTGTCCTTAAATCCTAAGGAGCTGGCTTTACAAATAAAGGCACAAGTATCCTTGGGTGTGACACTGTCCCAGGGATGCCCTGGCGGGCTAGCTTTAGGCAGTGATTCCAAAACTCTAGCACACATCAACAACCCTGTGGGTGGAGCAGGTCATGTTTAAACTCAGTGTCAGACTGAGGCTGGAGTAAGGCCTTCTACTTCCTGCTTCCTAAGTGATGCTGAGCCTGCTTGTGTGAGGACCACTCCCCCAACACTGGGACTAGAGTTAGGGCCTCCTATGTGCTATGCAAATGCTCATGATTCTCCACCTTCTGCTTCTGCAGTAGCTGGGATTTAGAGGTGTGACTACCACATTCAGGACAAGGGCCACACTTGGAAAAGCACGTCCAATCACAAATCTTACCATTATCCTAGCCCAGGAGCTCTCTAACTTGTGCACACCTGAGTGAATGGGAGGGCTTGTTAGGACAGTTTGCTGACCCTCACCGCAGAGTTTCTGATTCAGTAAATCTGGGGTGTGGCTCAATTATATGCATTTTTAACAAGTTCCCAGGTGAAGCTGATGCTACAGAGCCTACACTTTGAGAAGCACTGCTTTAGAGGATCAATCTGCAGGTTTTCAACTTCTGTCTCTGTATACATGCTATTGGGGGCGTGTTTGGAATCTCATGGTCCTTTCCCATCATCCTTTTCACAGTTGCTCCCTTCCCATCATGGAGTCTTGGGCTTGGACAGTGCTGAACAAGAGGGTGATGCTAAAGAGTGAACCTCTTATGAGGGAGAACCCCTGTAAGACTAAGTAAAGCAGGTTCAGTGAGAAAAAACTAGAAGGGTTCAGGAGGGGTATTTTGGGAGCTGACTATTATTCCTTCAACAGAGTGCTGAATACATGGATGTGTGCTATGTGTGAAAATTCAATGAACGGTCTGTACACAGAGACATGTTACACTTCCATAAAAAGTCTTTTCGAGAGAGAAAATAAAAGAAGAAAATACTACTGGCCATGATGCCTCCTCTCATCAAGACTTCGAATTCTTGGTTAGGCTGTGGATTTTTAGCCACTATTTCAGAATTGAGAAGTCTCCCTACAAGGGCAGGAAATCTATCTGGAGAGGTCCCTGTTGTAGCCTAACAATGAGAAGAGCAAATCCTCTTTAAATATTGAATCAGTGAAAGAGGGAATCAAACGAGGGGGTTCTCCTGGGAAAGTGTCAACGTATTTGTTTAAAGTGAAAAGTGAAGTCAGACTTTCTGAGAGGAAGTAGATCTGATTTAGCTGACTAGTTTGACTCAAGGTGAGCTCTGCCATTCGATTATCTGGGGCTGCAGTTGTCATAAACAGAGGAGCTAAGATGGCATCTCCTTGATTTGGATAAAAATATATTTAAAGGATGATTGTAACATATAATAAGTCAGAAATGACATCTTTGTAACTATTTGTGCTTGTGATGAAGGAATCAGGGTCCAAAAAAAAAAAAAGAATTGGGGTCCATAGGTTTCCACAATTATTTTAGGGAGTGTGTGTTCCAAGCAATGGAGGGACACCTCAGTTTCCTGTTGCTGTTGTAACAAGTTACCACGAATCTAATGGCTTAAGACCACACAAGATCTTACATCTCCGGAGGTCAGATGTTGAACATAGGTGACCCTGGGCTCTGATTAAGGTGCCAGCAGGGCTGTGCCACCTCTGGAAGCTCTAAGGGAGAGAATCCATTTTCTTTTACCAGCTGCTGGAAGCTGCCTGCATTCCTTGGCTCAGGTGTCTTTTCCTCTTCAAAGCCAGTCACATCTTCCTCACGACGCCGTCTCTGTGACTGTTATTCTTCTCTATTCAAGGGCCCTCATTATTATATTGGATCCACCTAGATAATCCAATACCCTCTTGGTTATGGCTTGTATCTAGACCCCAACCCCCCCCCCCCAAGCTTTGGGAGAGCAAGTTTTTGGTTAGCATGCACTTCTTTTTAGCTTAGGAAAGGCATGAGGTGAAATTTTTAAATGTGGGTGCTAATAATTTGGTGGGCTTGTTACAGTGCGCATAGTTCCCTTTAGTGGACAAGGACCCAGTCTCAGGAGGTGAAATGGCTAGGAAGGCCATCCCGTCCTGGGGCAGGTGCCCGGGTGTGAAGCCCAGAGCGCCTTCTCCGTTTTTCCTTTATCCGCCCACAGTTGAAGACGTTGGTGCGCGAACCACCTCACCCTGTTCCCACAGCCCCGCCCCGCAGTGGGACGTTGGACTGGTGGCGGCTTGATGCCCTCTTGGTCCCGCCCCCTCCGGCGCTTTTGCCTTCCCATTGGCCAGTCATATTATCCCCACCCCCGCTCTGTACATCATCATTGGCCAGAGCTAGGCAGAGGCGGGGCTCGCTGTCTGGCACGTGCTCGCAGCGCGGGAGTTGCCGGCTTATGAAAAGCCCCAGCTGGGCGGTGCAGGAACAGGTCTCCTGTACCTAGACGCCCTCGCCCGCTATGGCTTCACAGACCAGTGCGGCTCCCGGCGCCGAGGACTGCCGCCGCCGGAAGCCCCGACTGGCAGCATCGCTGCAGATCAACCCCGCGCCCAGCCCCTGGCGGCCCTCGGCCAGCTCGGGTCCAGACCCCTGGGAACCCCCGCCCAGCCCCGAGGCGGAGGATGATGCGCAGGGCCCCCAGGCGGAGGACGATGTGCAGGGGCCCCAGGCCTCCGCTGTGGCGCTGGGGGACTGTGGGCCCCGGGCCGGAGCAGAGGGCTGCGGGGAGCTCGGAGACGCACAGGCTGGGGACGACGCGTGGGGCTGGCTGGGGACGGCCCCGAGGGTGTCTGTGCCACCCACAGGGCCTGCGGGGGATCTTCCAAAGGTGGCCAGGCAGCTGAGACTGCCGCCTGCTGACCCACCGCCTGGCCAGGCCGTGGCCTTGCTGGCGCAGTACGCAGCAGGGCTGGGTGCCGCTCTAACCTTCCACGAGGACCCGGCAGCAGGTGAGGTGCGGTCAGGGACGGGCATGGGAGGGGCAGTGTCTCCACCTGGGGTCCAGGGCTCTTGGGTGACCTGCTGGCTCCAGGGGACACAAGAGAGGGATGGGGAACTGGGCCTGAGCCCAGGAAGACCCTGGGGTTACAGGGCCCACCAGACATCTTTCAGGGTCAGATGTGGCAGGACCCCAGGTGAACATTATCTCCTTTTTTTTTGAACTCAGGATCTTGCTATGTAGTTTAGAGTGCCCTTGAATTCATTTTGTAGCCTAGGCTGCGCTCAACCTTGTATCAATCCTCCTGCCTTTTGAGTGGTGCGTTTACAGGCCTACAACAGCTAACATCTGCACACGGTTTTAAAGGTCCATGGATAAAACTGGCATGGTGGTGCATGCCTGTAATCCCAGCACTTAGGAGGCTGAGACAGGAGGATCACTGTGAGTTCAAGGCCAGCCTGAACTGCATAGTGAGACCTTGTCTCAAAAAGACAAAACTAAATAAATAAATAAAGGTCCAGTGATACGCAGTTACCATTGCCATAACAGTGTAGGAGATTCCTGAATGAGGCCTGACCTACAGGTATTGAACACAGCTTGGTAAGGGCAATACTATACCATACACACAATGCAGATAGAATCATAATCAGTCCTTTTCTCTTCTTGAATGCACCCCTTCACCCCCCAACTCTGAGTTGCAACGTGGAAGTTAATTTCAGACACCATGCTCCTTATTGTGAGGTGTGTTATTGTGCATTTTTTAAGGACATGCTACAGAGCTGTGGTACAGTGATCAAGCAATGGGAGTTTAATAAATGCAACTCATGTTGCCACTCACATGCATTCCTTCAATTTTCCTGTCTCTTGTTTTCCTTCCCCTGTTGTCACTGGTTTTCGGCACTGAGGATTGAACCCTGGGCCTTCACACTGAGCTCTATGCCCAGCCTTTTTAAAATTTTATTTGAGACAGCCTCCTGCTGTCAGTAAGCTGCCCAGCCTGGGCAGCTTAGGCATCAGATTTGTGATCCTCATGTCAGCCTCCCAGAGTGCTGGGATTCCACGTATGTGCCACCACAGCAGGTAAGTGCCCCCACACCCAGGGTCACATTCACATTTTGCCAGTTTGTCCCAGCAGTGCCCTGTGGCCATTTCACCCCCTTCACAGCATGCCATTATACACTTGGCCATCACACATATTGAGTCTTCTTATCTAAGGCTGTTGTTCCCTCTTTTTCTTGATTTCATAATATTTTTGTTAGTGCTGCATGTTTGCAGTACATAACAATTGCATCCGTCGTGGGGAGTCGATACATGGACATAACACATCTTAATTCTTTTCACCTCCCCTTCCCCTGCCCTGCCCTCCATCTCCCCTTCCTTCCATCTTTCAGTGACCTTGACCTTGATGTTGTTTGAAGCATAATGGCCAGTGGTCTTGTTGACTGTCCTTCAGTTTGGACATCTATTTTCTTAGGATCAGTCCAGTCTCTGTGCTCTGAGGGTGATGTCACATCCTCAGCAGCTCAACCACCAAGGGTCTCATTCTCTCAGTGTATCTTCTACCTGTGGTGTCAGTCATGAGGGTGGGGTGGCATCCGTCAAGTGCCTTTGCTTTCCCCTTTGTGCTTAATAAGTCACCTGAAGTGAAGCATTTGGAGCCGTGTAAGTATCCTGTCCTATAGCACAGGCACTTTGTGGTTTTAGCATCCAGACACAATCATGTTGCTTCTGTGGTTGTCACATGGTGGTTTTCTAGTGACAACGTTCTTTCTGTGTTCATCTGTGCTGTACTTGCCGCTTTTGACATGCTGTGGGTTGGAGCACCTCAGTGCCAAGCGGGGGTGCCAAAGTGTGTCCCCTTCCTAAGGCCAGGCCCCTGGAGGGGTAGTTTAGCAGCAAGTACTATGAGCTGATACAAGCTCCTGCCCTTTGACCAGGTGAGCCCAGGTCTAGGATTTTCAGCTCTTTGTCCTGTTATAAGTAATACATGAAATAATGGTGTTGGAGAGAAAAATCTTCCCAATTCGGGATCCCTGAGGAGAAAAAAAGAAAAGGAAATGGCTGGCATCAGGCAAGAAATCATCTGAATGCTCAGGGGCCCTGGTCCTGAGACAGGCACAGCGTAGGCTCCCGAGATGGACCTGGATTTGAATCCTAGCCCCAGCTGGGGCAAACTGCTTGCCTTCCTGTACCTCTTTGTACAGTGGAGTCACAGTAGCTGCTGCCCACAGTGCCCCAGTGAGGGAGGGTTGGCCATTACTCGAATTACCCTGAAGTAGGTGTCAGGAGGTAGCCTAGGCCTAAGCGGCCATGGGTCCTCTAGGGCTGGGTGTGGTGGCCACTCCTAAAAGGGCTCCTGCCTCCTCCTTTCCTTCCTCAGGTCCTGGCTCCCCCTTCTCTATGTGTGCAGAACTGGATGGGATGGTGTACCCTGCAGGCACAGCAAACACCAGAGAAGAGGCCAAACAGCAGGGGGCACTCTCTGCCCTGTGCTATATCCAGAGCCAGCTGGAGAGCCCAGGTGACTCCGCCACTGGGCAGGAGGCACAAGGTCTCAGAGGGAGGCTGAAATGGCACTGGGCTGTGTGGGGGGGACAGGAGGCTGTCAGGACCACCCCTAGCATCCACGGCTGGGGAAACGTGCTGACCCCTGCTGTGGATCCTCAGAATCCCGCCCACAGGGGCACCAGCACTATGAGTAAAGAGAGCAGCTTGGGGATCTTTTTGTCTGGAAGCTGGCAGCTTGCCTCCTCTTCTCCTTGGCTTCCTGAAGGACAGAGGGTCAAGCCCAGCACCCATGACAACCAGCTCGCCTTGCCTTTCTTTCAGAGACCCTTCGACAGCCCGCACTCACCCCGAGCATAGGTAGGTTGGTTTTTGGCCCAAGCCCTGGGTGAGGGTGGCAGCCAAGACCTGTGGGTCCCACTGCCACCCTTTGCCCTTGTGCAGAGAACACCCTGCCCCACGAGCAGCGCTGCGCAGCTGTGGTCAGTGCCGGCTTGGACCGTCTGCTGGGCGAGGACTCGCCCTACTGGGCCTGCATGGGGACAGTGGCCGCAGTCATCCTGGAGCGTGGTAGGGCTCTCCCTGCCCCCTGCCCCACCTTGGCAGGCCCCGTGGGGCCCCCAGCTCTGGTCTGAGCCTGTTTTCCTTCCTGCACAGAGGTCCCGGGTGCCAAGGGCCACACCAAGGAGATCTATGAGTTGGTGGCGCTGGGGACAGGCAGTGGCACCTGTGCCAGCTGGCTGGAGTTCTCGGGCCGGCAGCTGCATGACTGTCATGGTCTGGTCATTGCCCGCCGGGCCCTGATGAGGTGAGGGCAGGTGGGGCAGTCTGCTGCAGCCCCAATGGGACAGTGGTCCTAGCTGGTCCTCTGCCTATCACTCCAGGTTCTTCTTCCGGCAACTGCTGCTGGCCACAAAGGGGGGCCCCAAGGGCAAGGAGCAGTCTGTGCTGGTCCCCCAGCCTGGGCCTGGGCCCCCCTTTGCCCTCAAGCCCCGGATCTTCCTGCACCTCTACATCAGCAACACCCCCAAGGGAGCAGCCCACGACATCTAGTATGTGGGGTCCCCAAGGCTGGGGGTCCCCCAGATTGGTTGTCTGAGAAACCACGGTCCAGAATATGCTCTGTCTTCTCTGCAGCCTCCCGCTGTCTTCGGAAGATGGCCTTCTGCTCAGCTCCTCCTTCCGCCTACAGGCTCACATCTGTGGGCAGTTGAAGCCAGTGTCCTATGTGGCACACACGCTTCGTGACACCCATGTGGGCTGCCTGTCAGTCAGTGACAAGCTGGCTCGCTGGGCAGTGCTGGGGCTGGGGGGCGCACTACTGGCCCACTTCCTGCCGCCACTCTATGCTACCAGCCTCATTCTGGGTGAGGGGCAGGCAGGGCACCAGGACAGAGCAGGCTCTAGGGATTTGGGCATGGTGCTGACTGTCTTGTGCCTCTGTCCCCAGCTGACACCTGCCATGACCCTCCGACTCTGAGCAGGGCCATTCACAATCGGCCTAACCTAGACAGCACCTCGGGGTCATGCCTGCCGCCTCCCTACGTCCGCACCACCCTGCACCTGTTTTCAGGGCCCTCCGTGGCCCCCTCCAACCCTGACACCAGTACCTGCCATGACCTGAGCCTTAACTGGAGCCTGGGGGACCCCGATGTGGAAGTTGTGGATGTGGCTAGTGGCCGCGTGAAGGCTGAGTGAGAAGGGCCCCGTGGAGCTGTATTGAGGGAGGCCTGGGTCCAGGGTGCCCACTTCCTGCCTGGGGAAGGGGGTAAGGGCACATGTGTTCTCACCTTGCCTCAGCCCTGCCCAGATGGTGGCAGTGGCCGGCAGCTTGTGATTTGGCGGTATTGTCCCATGATGGAAGTGAAAAACGGACCAGGCCCACTGCTATGTTTTCGCTTGACAGCTTATGTGCACTTCACCACACGTTTCCCTCTCAGGGCCGCACGTGGACCTCCCTCCCGCCTCTGCAAGGCCGCCTTCCTTCGAGCCTTCCGCCAGGCCGCCACTGCTCTGGACAAGCCCCACCTTCTGGCCCTGAAGACCTATGAGGATGCCAAGGTGGGTCCTCCCCCTGCCCCTTGCCCCAGGCTTCCTGTAACCCCACAAACACCCTCTCACCTCTTCTGCCCTCTCTCTGCCCAGGCCGGGCCCTACCAGGAGGCTCGCCAGAAGCTGTCCCTCCTCCTGGACCAGCAGGGCCTGGGTTCTTGGCCCTCCAAGCCACTGGTGGGCGAATTTGGGAGCTGAGCTGGACTTTCAGGGAGCTGAGATCCTTGGAGAGCTGCATCCCCAGGGAGGGCCCTTTGGGAGCAGAGAGGGGGTGGGTGGGGTGAACTGGGGCAGGCCCACCATGGGGGTTGAGGGGTGCTGCCCATTTGGGCTTGAATAAAGAAATGATTTGTGAGGTTTCTCGGTGTGTGTGTGTGTGTGCGCGTGCGCTGCCCATTTGGGCTTGAATAAAGAAATGATTTGTGAGGTTTCTCGGGGTGTGTGTGTGTGTGTGTGTGTGATGGTGGTGGTGGTGGTGGTGGTGGTGGTGTGCGCAAGCGCATGTGTTGGGAGGTAGCCAGAGGCCAGTTGGTTTGGGAAGGTTCAGTTGGTTTGGGAGGAGAACCTTTCAACCCTCTTTGAGAACCCTGCGTCTGCTGGGCTCTCAACCCAGATCTGCTCCTCCCACCAGGCTGAAGGGTACAGGCTGGGCGGTGGCACCAGCAGTTCTTGCTGTGTGCCACCCAGTTGTTGGAACTGAGAAAGTCCTACAGGCTCCTCCCTGGTGAGGGACAGTGCTGCTCCACTCCAGCTTCATACTTCTCCCCCTTCTCCTGTAGGGATCTGGCAAGCCCGCAGGGTGATGGGCACCATGCGGCCCGAGCTAGGGACAGAAGAGGGTGCCTAGTGTAGGTGTGCATGTTCGGCAACCCCATAGCCCCACTACTGCAGCACAGCGGATTTGAAATCCCTGGCCCTGGCACTTGGGGTAGTTGAAGACCATGGTCAGCCCCAAGCCCCAGCTTTACAGTTCAAGGCTTCCTGGTCCCCAATAATTTCAGGTTTCAGAACCACATGGTACGGTTTGAGACGGGCCCTGGAAAGTTGGCCAAGGCTGGCATGGGGACTAATTCCATGTGTCAGCATGACTAAGCCAAGGGCTGCTCCTAGCGTTTCACATCTGGATGGGCCTGGGAGGGTTTCTGGGAGACAGCAGCATGTACATGGGCAGACTTGGTAAGGAAGACAGCCGTCCCCAATGCCACTGACACCATGAGACCCGCCAAGAGCTGGAATAGACCAGTGGGCCGAGGAAATCTTGGCCCATCTCTGTTGCTGGGATAGCTATTTACTCCTGGGCCTAGAAGTCACTTCCTGGTACTTGGGTGTTCAGACTGGAAACAAAACACTCACCCCTGGCACCTGGGTCCTCAGGCCTTTGGGCTAGGGCTAAGAAGAGATGACTAGCCCCAGCTGGGGCTCCTAAGCTTCCACAATGGCATGAGCTGGTCCCTCATAATAAATCTTTCTGTTGATTTCTGTGCATCTTATGGTTTTGTTTCTATAGAGAACCTTAACTAAGATAGACAGCTCCCTCAGAGCTGCCATGCAGGGCCAGGTCAGGCCTGATGTGGAGCCCAGGATTGCATCCCCTCCCTCCAACCTGTCCCTGCCACTGGCTGTGTGGCCATGGCCAGCCACTTAACCTCCAGGCACGTGGTGGGCTCATCTAGAGAAACATGGTGCCTGTGTATCCACGGGTTCTACATCCACAGAATCAACCAAAAGCTACATTGAAAATACTCAGGAAAAGTGCATCGCTATGGGCTGCATGTATATAGACTTTCCTGTCAAACGGTACAGTATGCCAACTATACTGTATTAGGTATTATAAGTAATCTTGAGATGGTGTGAAGTATTTGGGGATGGCTGGGGTATAGCTCAGTGACAGCATTTACTTAGGGTGTGTAAGACACTAGTTCCATCCCCAGCATGCCAAAACAACAAAAATACAGGAAAACCAGGAGGATGTGCAGGAGCTATTGGAACATGGCAATGTTTTATGTAAAGCACTTGAAATCCTCAGGCCTTGGTATTCTTCAGGGTCCTGGGCCCCATCACCCAAGGCCCCTTCTGACAGCACCACGGTTGCTGCCATTGTGTGTGTTAGCTTTCCTATTGCTGGGACAAAACACCAGACACCCATACCTTGGAGTAGGAGGAATTTCATTAGGCTTACGGTTTTAGGGGTGTCAGTCCATGGTTGGCTGGTTCCACAGCAGACCGTCATGGCAGAAGGGTGTGGTGGAGGAAATTTGCACACGCCATGACAGCTGGGAAATGGCATGGCAAAAGCACCAGTGAGAGCTTTACCTTCTCAGGCCCAGGGACCTCCACAGGCTGTTCAGTAAAACCTCCCCGCACTCACATGAGAGGTGTGACCACAGCCCTGTTGTACAGGGGAGGAAGCTACAGGGTGAGGCTGGGACCCTTCTCGAAGTATACACACAGCCCCTGCTGTCTGATGTCTGAGACCCCTGCTCCCCCACCTCTGTCACTGCCTGGGCTACTGTTGGATTCCCTTCGATGACCTTTGACATAACTCTACCTCTTTGACTCCCAATTTACTGATTTATAAAAGGACTCGGCAGTGTCATCGCTGAAGTCCCTTCCTGGCTTAGCCACTCTCTGCCCTTTCTTGAAGATCACAGGAGGCCAGGAAGAGGGCAGCTGCTCCCCAGGGAAGAAGCTGCAGGCTGTCAGGCTGGGGAGGTGACATCGGAGCTAGAAGCCCCTCACTGGGCTGAGAAGATGGGTTTCGAGGGTGGGAGAGGAGCTGAGCAAGAGGAGCCACGGAGGAGGAGGGGCAGGTGTCGGCCCGCAGGGGAAAGGTGGGCAGCCCCCTGCCGAGGGGGAGACGGGAGCAGGAGGAGGTGTGAACCAGCTTTAGGTATTGTTTCTTAAAAATCAGGCCAACTTTGAAATAACTACATTCTATTATAATTTTTCAGGGGTTTTGGAACACCCAACCTTATCAATTAGCCCATTTATTACCCATTGTTTGCCCTGAGAGATTATTTAATTTGATTGATCATCCGTACTGCAGTGGTGAAGCAATATACCAGCCATCCAGACTTCAGCTTCCTGCAGTGAGCTCTGTGGTGTCCATCAATCACATAATCGCTGGGTAAACAAGTTCTCCGAGATGACATTAACTCTGCCCTGACAAATAAGCACAGTGTGTCCCCAGGCTGCAGGTGTCTGCCCATCCAGCCCTTTCCTCCCTGGACAGCCTTTTCATTGCACAGCATTTGCTTGTTTCTTTGACTCAGCTTTTCTGTAGCAGGGTGATGATGAGCACTATTTTTGCAATGGAGCGTCTGTTAATGTCTTCTTGGCCTAATCTCCTCTGGGTGACATTTTGCCAACAGTAGCATCTTTAAATTGAGAGGTAATGTGACCTCCCTTGGCACTCAGGAGCACTGTTTCCTCAGATGCCTCCCTGCCCCCACCCTTCCTGCTCTGTGGCCTGGGACTCTGGAGTCTTGGCTGGGTCCTGGGGCCCCTTTGCACTTTACTGTCCCTGGTGTCACCAAGTGGAAGGGCTCACCTGGGAGGCCAAGGGGCCACCCACCTCAGTTTCTCCATCCAGCAAGTGACAGCTGTTCACAAATATGCAGGCTGCAGGGTCATGGTGACATTTAGTGCAAAGTGGGTTAGTTCTGTTCCCGGCTCCGAAAAGGCCGCAGGCAGCAGCTGTCATTGGACCTATCTGCCGTCAGCTCCGGGGTGGACTGTTGCCTGCTTCTCTGCATCCCTTCTTGTAGGGGCTCCCACAGAATGCCTGACAGATGGACACTGAGTGGAAATTAGCACATAAGAGAATCTCCTTACAGAAGGGGTCAAGAGAGATTAGAACCCTGTTCTAAATTACCAGGACTGTGAAGGCCCTTTGGAAAGACCCCTCCCACAAAAGCAGTCAATAAGGACCTTCTGAGAAGACAGAGTCCAGAGAAGAGGGTCTGAAGTATCATCTTGTTCCATGGTTTAGGAAATTAGCACTTAAAAACGTAAAATATAAGAAATATTTAAAGAACATCCATATTCCTGGGTATCTGGATAGAGAGGACGGGGACGGGCCCTTCCTTACACACCATGCGCATGTCAGCCCAGCTCGGGTTGGACACCTGGCACCAGAGGTAAAGCCCAGGCTGCACGCGGCTGCCTCTCCACCCGCTACCACGTGCTCCCTCAAACCCACCCCTCGGCACCATGCAACCCAGTCTGCACTGCCGGCTCCTTCACCCTCGGCTCTCCCACTTGCTCCGCAAAGTGGCAAGAACAGAAAACATAGTCCGAGTCCACGTTCCTCCTTCTCTGCCAGACCTCTCCCAGGTCAGCCTGCATCTGAGCTCTTTCTCTTCAGATTCTTAAAACCCCAGTTTGTCTCCAACTCAACCAAAGTGAATTTTAAACTCCTTGATTGGAGACTGCCCTTCCCTCCAGGAGGTTAAATTAACAAAGCTTACAACAACTGTTTGCCTTTAACAGGGAGCAACAGCTAGCAAAAAGCAATTTACACTTATGCTTTATACATGCTAAGACTGATATAACCAATCTTCTCCTCTCGGTGTTCAACAACTAAAGTATAGAGACCAGAACAAGAGAGAGAACTGGGCTAAAAAACAGCCAGTATTTTGGTCCTGACCCTCCAAGTTCAGTAGAGACCCAGGACATGAGACAACCTTTTCTACAGGATCCTAAGCTTTGCTGAATTGCTCAATCTCCTGAGCAGGGAGACTGCTGTGCCCCAGAGGACAGAGATCAACAGGTGTGTCAAAGGAGGGTCAACAAGAGAGAAAAATCTTCCACAGTTTCGCAGAAAGTGACATGGTCAACCAAGACTGTGACCCATCCTGGCAGCTGGCACTGACAGAGGAGCTGAGAAACTCTGTCCAGGGTTCCAAAGGTACTGCCCAAAGAGGCTTACCTGATCTTGATAGGCTGCAAGAGGTCAATTTTGATTAAGACAGGTCTTATTTTAACTTAGTCTCAAATACCCAGCAGAAAAGTATAATCAAAACGGATAAACTTTTGTCATCTGTATGTCCTCCATAGTCTTCTGAGCTCTGACCAGAATCTCCCATACAGAACCACTTAAGGTATTCCAGCTCCACTTTTTCAGGTGACATCTCTGGACCTTTCCAAACTCTTGCCACAAGCCATTTCTAAAGGCTCAAACCTCATGGTCAGGTAGCAACAGCAACAACCCCACTTCCCTGGTACCAAATTTTGTCTTGGTTACTTTTCTCTCCTTGCTGAGACAAAATACCTGACACCCAAAATGAAGGAAGGAAAGGTTTATTTAGCTCACAGTTTGTGGAGATTTCAGTCCGTACTTGGCTGGTTCCAAGGCAGGGTGGCACATGGCAGAGGGCAACAGTTCATGGTGGAGGCAAATAGCAAAAGCAACAAGGGCGGAAGGAAGAAACAGTGGCGAGCAGGCTGTTTCTCTCCCTTCCACTGTGTGCAAACTCCCCACCCCAGGGAGGGTGTAGCTCTCACACCCATAATCCCAGCAGTAGACTATGGATCAATCAAAAATCTAGAATAGAGGTCCACCCTATGATTGCATGAGGATTTGTGGAGTCATGCAGATACAAACCATAGCAACAGGACACCAAAGAAGAGCTGATAAATATCTCAAAGGCCAACTTAAAAAGGACCATACACCTGTGACCCTGTCAGCTCCATCAGCTGTCAAGGTAGCCTGGACTCCTGGATATATCACACCTGACTCAACCCCTGGGGACTAGAGACTGATGCTGAGTGTGAAACATACAGAATCATTACAGCAAACATCGTGCTAGACATGTGGCCTGCTCTATCAAATACTCAGAGGGCCTAGACAACACCTCAGCTGGTCTGTCTCTTTTCCTAAAGAAAAAAAATTTTAAAGAGAAGCTGTCCTTCAAAATCACATGGGCTTAGATATCCTGACAGCAGCATAAGGGGATACTGTACAATTGTACTTTTGCTAATATCTTGATGACTATTTTAAGATATTAAATGACAGGTTAATGCCATATCAGATTCTAAAACTCCCTGGACTGTCTCTGTACCCTCTTTGTGGGAAGCTATTACTGGCTCTTCCTGGTAAGAATATTTTTTGGTTACATTCATAGTAGCATTGTTGATTGTATTACTTGGCCAGTGCTTATTTAACTGTTTCTTTGGTCTTATCTCCTCCAGCTTAAAACTAGTCACATGCTCAAGACAAGAGCACCTGATGTCTATTGAGTCCCTATAAATAGACCCTATGGAGAATGTCTCTAACTGCCAATCACAACTACAACCCCCTGAAGCAGTCAGAAGGGTTGTCACCCCCTACACCCTCACAGCAGTTCAAGGAACCTCTTCAGAAGGGGGAATATTATAAACAGCTAAGTTAGGAAAAAATACTATAGGCAGTCATGTAGGACTGGGTCCTCCGGAAAGCCAAGACAAAAGGTAAAAGCACACCGCAGCTGTAGCCAGAGATGGATCAGTTAGAGGCCAGGCCTCAAGGTGACAAAAGGCCCAGGCCTACGTAACTCCCTAAGGGATGACCTAAGCATTTTACTTCTGCAGGCAAAGTCCTATATTCCTGCTTTTTATGTGCTGTGTTTAGACTCACTTAAAAATGCCATCTGATGGACTTAGATACTAACTATAGGATAAATTCAGAAAATGCTATAAAATGGGTCTTCTTATTAAATCTCGTTTATATTTAGAAAGTATACGTGCCTGTTAATAATAAATTGCAGGACCCCTTCCATCATTTCAGCCTTTCTGTTCTTCCTTGTGCATATAAAAAACCGAGGCATGTACAAAGGTGACTTGTAAATCATGGTTTCTAGGTAACAAGTTCAATCTGTGAGCCTCAGAGAAATTTTAGATCAGACTTTATTTTTATTTATTTTTGTGGTACTGGGGATTGAACTCAGGACCTTGACCTTGCCAGGCAGGCGCTTATTCCACTGAGCTATATCCCAGGGCCCTAGGTCAGACTTCAAACAGAACATGGCTTTGTCTTGCTGCTGAAGGTGTCACCTAGCCGACTGGACAGGTAACACAGATGTCCTCGAAGCTTCTTCCCCCGAGGGCCCAGGGAAGAATTCCTCTGAGACAACTATTTGCTTCTATCTCTAGAGGTGATCTCTTTTTAGGGCAAAACATGCTCCAACTATCTCCAACTTGCTCTTTGATATTTTCTCATTCTGTTTCAAAAAATTTAAAAAAATGGTTTAGATCTCTGGATTATTAGTCTTATTACCAGTGCTTCCTTCTTTAAACATGACTGTTATGGCTCAAATCAATTATAACTGATGTTGGAGGTCCCCATGGACCCCAGCTGGCTCCTTTCCAGAACTCCTTGGCTTGGCCGCTGAGGACTAAAGCTGCCCAAAGGCCTTGGTGGTCCATGGACCATCTCACATGCAGAACTTCAGGTAACTCTTACGATGGAAGTTAAGTCCATCTCCTTCCTGGTTGTTACAAGGATCAGCCATTCCACCTCTCCTTTCTTCAAAGGATCACACTTTCTGGCCCCAACTACTGTTGTGGACATTTGAGGATGTTACCATTGATACATTGTGTCAACTTGGGAAGTCTGGAGGTTTAGCTGAGTAACTCAGCAGTTGTAGATCTTGGGGTAAAAAGGACATTCCCTTACCCTTCTGGGATGTTGTTTATGGTGCTAATTTGGGAAGCTTTAAAGGTTAACTGTGTGATTTCAGCAGGAAGCCAGGGTGCTTACTTTGTAAACATCCTGAGCCTGTGGA